>VYZQ01010397.1:33122-46868 GCA_013400655.1 Mystacornis crossleyi
AAGTTAGGTAAATACCTGGAAGACAAACTTTCTGCAACTGACATCATCCCAAGTTTTACTGGTGCAGATGAGACGTCAGGCAGTGAAGACATCGTGGGGTAGTCCAGGGATTTTTTTTCTTTCCTTTTTTTATCAAACCAAGCAACTCAAAGTCTGTGTCCACTTACTTAAGTGCTCTTTATGCCAACTAATCATAGCTGGCATGAAAAACAATGCTGACTATTGCTCCCTTTCCTGCCTACAGAGGAGGCGGGGAAGGCCAGAGACACAGAGCTGTAATGGCACGTCTGTGCCCTCTGGGGAGATTCTGTATCCTCAGCTCAGTTGCTTGGGACCAGTGGAAGGATCGGCGACTTCCCTCTTAAAACCAGTGAAGAGAACAACATCAGAAGGGTGAGGAGCACCAGAAGGAGCCTTCCTGAGCCAACAGGCTAACCCACATACCTGGTGCCACTACCACTGCTGAGGGCATCTGGTGCTCCTGTAGCTTCCGTCCTCAACCTTCCCTCTGATAACCATGAACACCATAGGAGCCGGTTTAAGAGCCTGCAGTAATGTAGGCCCTCCCCAGCCCTCAGAAAGATATGGTGAAACCATCTAGTTTCCTCGGGAGCTGGAGATGGGACAGCTATTACTACTGACCTCAATGCAGGACCTAATCACACTAAAAACTCCATCAGCAGCACCACAAGCTACTGAGCTTCGTGGTACATTGCTGATTCACGTTCTGTGGCACTCTTTGCTGAGCAAACTCTACCCGGGTGTCTCCACAAGTCTGTTCTCAGTTCTGTGTAAGGCTGAGTTTGGTTCAGATTCTCTGAGGAGATAGTGCAGTTGCTCGTGGATGACAACAAAGACAAGTGAGCTGCCTACAGGTGTCACGCAAACTGACTGAGCTGTATTTTGCAGCTGGGATCAACCCGACAAGCTCCTCACAGTTTGCTCCCAGTTTATTTAAGCTGCCTCCGTGTGATGCATAAGGCACCAGCAGTGCTTTCGCCGCTGCTCCAGCATCACTCTGACGTCAGCACCTTGATTTGATTTTCTGTCACTGTTCTTACAGATTAAATTTCAACCAGTGACCCACAGCTTGATAGCTCATTAGCAAATCCCTTCGAGCCATCCAGTCCTGCCCTTGCTTGACAGTTAACTCTGCACTGCACATGCTCCTGAAGCCTCCTGAAATCTGCACTGTGCCATCAGAAAGCTTGGGCAGACTCAGTGCAGCTGAAAAAGCCTATGGGGATCTATGCCCAGGTGCATGTTCTCAATGACAAATCGCTAATGATTATTATTATGAGTCCTTGGGTCTTTTCAAGCCGTTGAGGTTGTGTAAAGTCTCCTCCCTGGACAGTAAAAGCTTTCCTTTCCCACCCTCTGCCTCAGCCCTTGATCTATATGGGAATTATTTTGACTTACTTCTCTTTGAGACCTTAAAGCAGGACATTCCTTTTCTTTTTGTTGTCCAGCCTCATTATTGCAATCAGGCAGACTGAGCCCTTTTAAGTCTTCCCTTGCTGTGACACATGGATATAAAACTCCTGGAAGGCAGTGGGGACGGAGGAGCAGCCTCAGGTCATGTTCTTGAGGTCACAAACCCCAGCTCGCACTTTTGCAGCTGAGTAGGACAGGATGCAGGTTGCTCTGAGTGCATTAGGATCCCTCTCACTGACAGATACCTTGAGCTCAGATTTTCCTGTGCCCAGCTTTGAGTCACACTGATCAGCAGGTTCTATAGCGAAGGCGCAGCCATTGCTTTGTTTTACCTCCTCCATGCATCTGAACCGACCTCTTGTCTTGCACCTACATTATCCGTGCCAAGAAAGAGTCTTGTGTATAGTCCAGAGCTAAAAGACACACTTTTCCTTCTAACTCTTCTTAAACTGCCACTTACACAGGTACCCAGGCTGGCACCATCAAAAGTCTTAACAGACCCATGTCCCTTCAGCTGAGAAAATCTCACAAATGTTGAACCAAGGCTGTTTTCAGCGCCTGGCAGGTTGAACACAGACATGAGGACCCTGGCGCTCCCAGTGTCCTGCTCCGGTGTGCCACTGAAGCAGCGGATGGAACTTTCCAGCCCCACACTCTCTTTTTGCCTCAGTAGATACTTCACTCCTGAAGTCAACCTCGCTAATTTCAATGGGGAGACGCTTGATTTATGCTGGGCCGAGATGAGAATCTGGCCGTGATTCTTTATTGCCTTTTAAAGCCAAGAGCCCAGCAGAGGCCAATTGTGTCTGACGTGAAGCAGCTGCACACCCAACGTGGAATCTGCACAACTTCATAAACTAGCAGTGGTCTGAATAAAAACTTCAAACAAGACATTCTGGCATTGGCCAGAGAGAGTGAAGATAAATAGCTGGGAGACGCCAAGTTGCGAAGGAAGAACTGCTTGACTGTTGGACAGAGAGCAAAGTAAGAAGCAGAAATTAGGCAGGGTGCTGGGAGGCTTGTAACACTCCCAAAAAGCAAAAGGGTCACAGCATTTAATTTGATTAATTCATCGCTGGTCTAAACGACTTTGTACTGAGCCTCAGGCAGCGCAATAAACATACTATCATTAAGAGAGGAAATAAAAGTTAGGTTGGGTGATAAATGGTCCTGCTTCCTCTCCCAGTCCAGCTTCCCTTCTGTTTCTTCTCTCCTTGGTCAGTACAGACACTGGAAGCAACTCAGTAAATCGAGAGATAGGGTTAAAACAACAACAACAGTGACAAAACTCACTGTATTTCAATTTCCTTAATCAAAACACTTTCTAGGAGAGCTCTGCTTCACTTTCCCCTTCAGCAGCATGTCCCTTTAGGATACACCATAGGCAGAAAGGAGCAACAGTCATGCTGGCCTGGTCTCCTCTCCACAGGACTGATAAAAAACTCAGTGAAAGACAAGAAGGACATTTATTCTAAAGGGGCCAGATATGCTTTTGGAAGTAGTTTCAGTAGTTTTGGTTTGTTTGGTTTCCTAAACATTCAGGGGTCTAAACAGCTGTTTTGATGAATGTAACTGTATTTACAAGTAATGGGTGTTTTTTAAAGCTCTGATGGTAACTTTTATGGGCCAGATGGCACAAACACTCACCCTGTAACTGTACAGCGCCTGTCCCTCACCACAGGACACAGTGGGAGGGAACAACTCCCGACTAACACTGGGGCCTGGAAAACTTTTGCAGTTGCTGGAAGCTCTGTAGGAGCCTGGGGTGTCCGAGAAAACCAGAGCAGAGGCAGAGCTGGGAAAAAAGAGGGTGACTAATACTCTATACATCCTCAGTCAGTGAAGTCCTTACCTGGCTCTTCTCCCATCACTTCAAGCACTGCTGTGGGTCTAATGCTGCATTCACTGGGCATCGGTGAGTATCAGAGCTCACTGTGGCCCGGTATGGCAGGAAACTGCTTTTATCCTCTTTACCCAGTCAAACACTGAGGTTAACTGCAATTAAGACATTTTTTTCTGCAGTTACATGAGGAAACTACAATATAGAAGATGGGTGTGCAAATCCTAGACCATGCATCAGTCCATCTCTGAACTGACGCACATAATGCCATACAGAACACAGGTCCTGTTGAGTCAAATCTTTGCTGCTGAAGAAAGCCTGGTGACCTATTTGTGTGTTTTGCTGGATATCTATTCAAGTTCCTTCATCATCTGATATTCACTTCTGTCTTGGTTCAGTGTGTAAAGGTGCCTCCATGAGTATATGTGCAAGGCTCCGCCTGCAGAAGCATTCAATTTACACTTTTAACCTGGTCAGATGAGAGAATGTTCATCACACAGGATGATCATAGAGACACAGAATCATTAAAGCTGCAGAAAACCTCTAAGATCACCAAGTCAAATCATTCCCCCAGCACTGACAAGGCCCACCACTAAATCATGTCTCTAACCACCACTTTTACATATTTTTTCGGCATTCCCACAGAAAGTGACTCCACTGCTTCCCTGGGCAGCCAGTTCAAATGCTTGACAACATTTTCAATGAAGAAATTTTCCCTAACATCTAATCTAAACCTGCCCTGGAGCACCTTGAGACCATTTCCTCTTTTCCTATTGCTTGTTACCTGAGAGGAGACCAACCCCAACCTGGCTGCCCCTTCCTGTCAGGGAGTTGTGCAGAGCCAGACAGTCCCCCCTGAGCCTTCTTTTCTCCAGGCTGAGCCCCTTTCCCAGCTCCCTCAGCCCCTCTTTATCAGACTTGTGTTACAGACATTTCTCCAGGCCTGTTGTCCTTCTCTGGATGCCCCAGCACCTAAACATCCTTCTTGCCATAAGTAACCCAAAACAGTGGGCCCAAGAGCGTGATCCTACTGTTTCCACTATCACTGAAATAACACATTCACTGAGGAATAATAAAACAACACTGTGATTCCAGACCTATGTAAAATAATAAATTACTCGTGGAAAGTATTATTATATGAAAAATCAGCAAATTTTAATTTATGAGGCAGTTGGCTAACACCATTTACCTACATCTGCCACATAACGCTAAGAACAAGTATGCTTACCCCCTACTGAAATACTGATCCCTTCTCAGAGTAAAACTCTGCCTGATGAAGGCTAAAGCTGATACTGTTTCTTCAAGGGTAAAACCAGCACCATACACACCAAGTGAGGGGGAAAGGTCAAGCCAGAAGAAATTCAGTTTGTAGCACTGCTGGACATTGAGGGGGGAAGGCCTGGGAGGCTTGTAGGTAAGTTAAGCATTAATTTGTAAAGCATGTTTGTCATGCTAGCTATCCAGCATTCAGAGACTGATGATTACTGCTTTCCTAATAGCTGCATATGAATAACTTTATATTCCTGTAAATTAACTATGCACAGTGTCTGTGCTGTATCTGATAAAAGCAATGTACTTCCTAGCTGATCTTTGAGCCATGGTGCCCAATACGCAAGCAAGACAGTCTTTGTTTATATAACCGTGGTTTAAAAAAACCAGGAGGCAGAAATACTGTGACAGTAAGGTAGCACAGACCTTGATTAGCCTCACTACAAAGAAAAGCAGAAATACAGTCCTGCATACAGCAACTCTCAACCTCTGCTTCACCTCCAGCAACATCCTGGCCTGCAGTGATTGTAACTACGACAGAATCTGACAGGTTGTACGCGCAAATTGCCATCTTATCTCTGCATCTTAAAAGGTTAAATGTGCTTTTCCTCATTATTATTCCACCCGAGGAAAAAGGGAAGAGGCAACCAGTCTTGCTTTTTTTCTGAGGCACAAGCTATGGCATGGCGACTGCTGATCAGCAATGGTAGCCTCTTCTCCAGCATCATGAAACAGGCAGACACGTGACAAGGAGATGTGGAGTTTGCCACAAGGGCCTCTTTGAAACACAGCCCTACTCTCAGTCTCCCCAGCCCAGCTGCAGCACCAATCTGCGACCTCTCCCTGGGACCCTCACCTGGGGCATTAGTCACTCCTGGAAAGCAGATGAAAGGCTCAGCCATCCAGCTGTGCACAGTGCCTCAGGTCACACAGTGCCAGAGGGACTCCAAGACTGTTTCAAAAGTGTTTGAGTTGCATCTCTGACTCTGGGAAGGAGGGAGTCAGCTCAGCCAATGCTTGCTGCACACAACTTGACAGTTCAGTCCAGGATGGGCCCAAGTGACATCATGTCTGTGGCAAGGCAGGATCTAAAACACTTTCTGCTGTATTCTAGCCTGTAGGCCAGGCTAATGCCACTGGAATAGTCTTCAGCTAATTAGAAAAGCAGTGCGTAATTAGTTTTGATTAATTACTCTTTCTAAATGCAGGAGGGTTAGATGAGCACAAGAAATTTGGCAAAAATAGCAATTTCAGAAGAGGGAATCAGGAAGCAACAGGTCATGAGGAGTGGGTGGGAAGAGTTATTAACTTGTCATTATGGAAGGGACACTAGCTTCTCCAGAAAAATGGTGTGGAAACAGTCAGGCCACAAGGAAATTAGCCACATGAACTAACACTGCAAATTTAACCCAAAGTGGTCCCAAAAGATGCACACTGAGTCAAAGCCCACAAGGTCTCCACTAAAGAATGGCCAGTGATAGTCCAGGTTGGTGCAGGACAAGAAATGGACTTTTGGTTTGACCAGCCAAAGTGACTGGTGACGGTCTCTCAATGACACCCTTCGCTTTGTAGGTTTCTACATCTAATCACAGAAGATGGAAAAGTTTGGTTGGAAGAGATCTTTAAAGGTCATCTATTTCCAAACCCCTGGGTTCAGCTGGGACACCTTCCACTGGACCAAGTACTCAAACCCCAACCTGGTACATGAACATTTCCAGGAACGGGGCATCCATAATTTCCCTGGGCAACCTGTGCCAGGCACCTTTCTTGCACCAGGACTTCAAACAGCTTCTCCAAAAGGTAAGAAGGACAACTCTTCCCTTTATTTAAGAAGGACTACTCTTCCCTTTATGTCCTATATCTTTCTAGATAGTAAAATCATACTTAAGCTCCAAGATCGTACAACAGGACTCTTCTACCACAAGCAGGATTGCTAACTATCACCAAGGAGCACCAAACTTTTTAGAAACGGCCAAGTCTTGTCACAACACAGACAAAAACATAAATTAACAACAGTACAATGGTACCTGCAGCTGCACACCACGCTGAAACAAACTGCAGTGCCCAAACAGCAAAGAAAAATAAATGGTTCTCTCGTTCCTCTACCACAGATATATCCACTGAGTGTGGGTAGGTTTTGCTATGTATTTTATCTCCAGAAGCACGCAGTGAAGTTGCAAATGGCAGTACTGAGTACACCAAAATACCCATGCAGTAATGATAACACTGAAATTGTGATATAAATCTATTTTCAGCTTTCATCAGAATATTCAGGATGTCTCCTCTTAACTCTGTTATATATTATTTTTAACTTGTGAAAGATGGCAAATACTGAAAGGAAAGAGCAATCAGGCTATGGAAGTTGCCTCCTGGAACAGTCATGTATGTTCTCATAGGGCTTTTTTTTTTTTCTCTTTTACCTTTTATTTTTCAAAAAAAAATCTTTTTAAAAAAGTATTTTTCTGATTAGTCAATCCCTGTTTAACCTCCTCAGGGAAATGGACGGTGAGTTAGGAGGAAGAAGGTCGGGGTTATCATGGAAGAATGTAATCCTCCCTCTGTGGGAACTGGTTAAATAGTTATGGCTAGACTCAAGTGCAGACCTCTGCTGGGAATCTCAGTGAAGGTCAAAGGCAGAGAGGAAAAAAAGCAGCACTGAGATCTTAGGCAGTCATAAGCAGACAGATGGTCCTAGGCTTTAATGAGCAGTCTTGGCTCCAGGCCTTTCTTGGAAGAGCTCTTTAGTTTTAGTATTTTTCCTTGTAGTGCAAGGTATGGCTCTGGTCATCTGTCTCTGCTTAGCAACTGCTGATGATTTTTCCATCCAAATAATGGCATGACAATGAAGAAATAAATTAATAATCTGAGATTTGATGGATTAGGTCATAGGAAATGCTGTGCGGCTGTAATCATGAAGAACAAAAATAAATAAAAATAATAATTTCAGTTTAAAAGAGAACCAGTTTAAAAAGTTTAAACTGCAAATGTAATGGAGCTCCTACTGCAAATTCCAGCCCTCCATCTTATACTTTTATCATCATGGGGAATAAACTGAAGGAAAATAACATGAAATCAACTTTTTCTTTACTACTTCCATCTTCAAGTTAGCCATGCCCCTACTTTGGAAATGCTTTTGAGTTCAACAATGTTGGGAATTTTGACAGTTTGCTATGCCATAGTGAAATATATTATATTGAAAATTACAGATTTAGCAGACATCTTCTGTTAAAAAAGCAAAAAGGCTACAAATGAAAAGACTGTTATCAAATTGTGAAAGCTGTGAACTTCCATTAAAAAAAAAAAAAAGAAAAATAAACTTGTTTAACATTTTGAAGACTTTTAATCCTATGTGCCAGGACACAACTTCCTTAGTGAAAGAGCCACTGCAACACTTGGTGGAGAATATTTTTGGGTTTTGTCAGGCATGTTGCAACTCTTACCTTCAGAAACTGATTTGAATCTCTTTTCCCATATTTTTGGATGTACCAATTTTTGATGTCACAGCTGATCTAATATAATATGATATCATGAATGGAAATGTTTTCATGGGGTAATCTGTCATTTCAGACTGCCTTTCACTACTATAGTCTGTATTCTGGTCTTGGTGAAGGAACTGGAAATGTTTACGTGGCTTAAGGATGAGCAGTCTTTGGAACTCGATCACTTACAAGTCAGTAAAAAAACCTTAGAGCCTTAGGTTGCCAGGTTAAATGAATTCTCTGCTCCCTCGGTGTTCTCAGTTAATTCTCTTTTAATTTTGAAGACCATCAACTACATTTTTTGAAGCTCTTTTTTAGCAAATCAGAATCTCATCCACCACTGGCTGGTTCAGCAAAGCTCAGCCCCTTTCCAGAACTGAGTGTGAAATCTGCTTTGTGATAAATATCTGATGGTGTAGGAGCACTGGGCTTGCTCCCAAGCTAAATTCATTTATAATGCAGCAAAACACCTGCCTCTGTGTCATCACAAAAGCAGCTCCCCGTTGTAAAGTACAGTTCAGTCTCTCAGACAGGATTCAGATTCCCTTTTTCCCAACTCTGCAGGAGAGGAACAGATGTCCTTAGCAGCCGAAAGGAGCTTCCTTCCTCTTCATCTACCCAGCTTACATTTCCAAGTCATGAGACCTAAAACTCTTCAGAGTCAATTGGCGAGGGTTTATTGTTTCCATGACACCGGTCCCTTCACACAGCCACTCAAAGCTCAGGATAATTATTTTACATGACATCTGCCAGCTGGAAGTTACAGATTTACACTAAGACTGCACCCAGAATCTCCAGATATTCAGCCCAGCCATCACCGTGGTGGGTGGCTCTGGATCACCAGTAGACCACACTAATGGGACACTGACAGAGCTTCACAAGTTTCCACCTGTCTGGTCCATCCCATCGACAAATGAGTTCTGGTTACTTTACGAGCCAGAGCAAAGATTCTCTGCTCTTCTCCCAAAGGCTGGACAGTGACTTTGATCATTTGGTGTTAGACACTGATCAGGGGGATGCCCACCTTGTCAACAGGTATTATAATTGCTGCTCTTGCAGAATACAGTGATGAGGTTTTAGGAAGAAGTCCAACAAGCCATGAGAGATAGGTGAAGGCAGGACAAATATTATAGAAATGCTGTGTAACAACTCAAAGATTTTTAAAGCTTTGGGCTTAAGATGTGGCCGACTTTCTTGTTGATCTCCCTTAAGTTTGGATGAAGAATGACAGTCAGTTACAAAAGCCAGAGAAGTTATTGACTCATAAATGTATTTGCTGTAAATACATTCATGGTATGTAAATGGTGAGTTCCTCTTTGCTCAGCACTGAAATTTAAGCACAGTAAGGTAAATTAGAATAAAATAAAGCTTACCTGAAGAGGCTGAAGAATCGAAAGTACTTCTGTCCTTCCTATTTGTCTTGAAGGGCTGTATGTCCTTTTCCCTGTAAGTTCCAAAGCCTTCAAAGCTTCTTCTTTTATTCCCACTTGCATCATTGTCCCGCTTCTCACTTGAGGAATTCATTTCACCAAACATGTCCAGGGACTCTGACCTTCCATTACTCTCAGTATTACCAGAGTATCTCTTTGTGCAAGAGTCAATGGGATCACTGCTTGAGTCACTTTTGTCTTTACTCTGTGACCACTGCTGGGCATCAGAAAGTGATAGCGTAGACAACGTATCCACTTCAAAGTTACTCTTTGAGCCTTTGTGCCCGGTTTCACAGTGCTGGTGCTTCTGCTTCTCCTTATGCTTGCTCTTCTCGTTGAGCAAGGACAGGTCTTTGTCTGAGCCGCTCAGCCTCTCGTTGATGGTGTGGCTGGAGAAGCCAGTGGACTTGCTAGCAAAGAGACCACTCAGATCTTCGTGAGTCCCCAGTATCCGCTCATCCTTATGCTTGTGCTTATGTTTGTGTTTCCTTTTGTGAAGTCGGCCACTTGAAAGGCTTGTTCCTCCAACCTTCGGAGGAGCCAAAGAGGATTGCATGTCTCCAAGGCCCATTCCCACAGGGGTTTGCAGGTGCACTCCATGTTTTGCTTTGTGTTTGGCAGTGGTGGACATCTTCATATGAGAGCTTGCATGGAATTGGGGTGGGGGCACGGTAGGTCTCATAAATGGGGAAGCCGCTCCGAGCGTGTGAGACAGGTACAAAGGAGCTGGATACTGACCGTAGTAACCAAGATTCATCATAGGCATTGATGTGTAAGGCATTCCATAGGGTGCATAGTAACTCCCACTGGGAATAGGGTAACCAAACCCTTGTAAAAAAGGCACCTTTGTCATGGTGTCATTGGTTTTGGCAGGTCTACCACGCTTCTTCTTAGACTTCATATCAGAGGTCCTGCGAAGATAGAGCAATGGGTCATACTGGATATATGGCACAGGGTAGTAGTGATCAAAATTAATCCTGAAGATGCTGGGATATGGATTTTCATGATAAAATGTATAACTTCTATGGGAAATCCTGAACACTTGAAACTTATTGATGAGTTCTTCAAGGTCTGCCAGAAACTGGAGGTCATCTCTGTTCTGCAGGCTTTTCCTTTTCCTCTTGTGCTTTGGCTTTTTAATACTCTCGTGAGAGAGAAAGTTATCCACAATGAGATGCTTCTGCCGGTGACCATGCCTGTTCTTTGTGCTGGTGTCAGATGGGATAGCCTCTGGATTGTCCAGGGTGCAGAAATCAAAGGAGTATCTCCGGCGGGATTCTGAGCTTTTCTCGGCTTGGTCAGAGGTGCTGTTGTTGTCTGTACCTATCCCACTGTCGCTCGGTATGGTTTCTTCGCTGTGAGACTCGCTCACTGGCGACAGCGTGACTTCTTTCAGAGAACCTATTTCACAGAGGTGAGAAGGTGAATTAGCCATTAGCCTGGGCGGAGACAGCTTCCAAGTTCCACTGTGCATTCCTTTCTGGGTTTTTGTAGGAAGAGCACTGATAGGTTGAAGATTTGGCATAGTTTTTAACTCTGAAAAATTAGTTTCAGTGCTTGCAGGGCTGAGGTTGCCGTTTATCCCCACTAATTGTGTTGAAAGCGGATGAATAGCTGCTGGTGACGATGCCACAAGTGACTGCAGGTTGGAAGGCACTGCTGGGTTTTCTGGCTGGCTGGAAACAGGCCTTGAGTGCTTGATGGCTGTCTTAGGTTCTTCTGGCTGAGGCTGCAGCTCTGCCCTTGGCTTTCTGCCCCGTTTTTTACCAATGTAGATAGTCCCCCTCTTGCTGACATTGATCTGCTTCCCTAGTCTGGCATCAATGGTGGTTGGGCCAGCACTAGATGGTGGCTGGACTTTTGTTTTCAGAGCTATGCTACTGGAGCAGGAGGACAAGATCTGATTGAGAATGTTCTTCCTCTTGAGGGTTTTCATTTTATTAATGGTCTTGATGGTCTTCTTATCTAAGACCCCAAGTTTCCCGACCTTTTTGTGAAATTTGAGTTCACTAATGGACTTGTCCTCTCCTGGAACCATCTGGGCAAACTTGGCCAGATTCCTTCTCCTCTTCCTTTTCTTTGTTCCTGGAAATTCACGATTGATTGGACTCACTGGGCTGGTGGAAGTTCCCTCATGAATGGTTTCAACAGTGAGCAAAGGCTGTTTCTTTGGTCGTCCTCTTTTTTTCTTGACAGGTGTGATCACAGTAAGACTGTCTGTATTGGTATAAAGAGGGCTGGATGGCGTGATGGGATAGGCTGAAGGAGGCTCCACCATCAGCTTCTCAGATGTCGTCAGGGAGGTCTCCCGAAGAATAGATTTAGGTTTGCTGCAGGTCCATCGGCGCTTGGCTGCATGTTTGGGGTGCTGGACGTCAGGTAATTTGCCAGCTGTGGAAAGATTGGTGGGTAGGAGTGTGGATGTCACAGGTAGAGGTTTTCTGAGTCGGGCAGCACTGTTGGGGGATGCTTTGTCTGTGAACACACCACTGTCAATAGCTACTAATGGGGACTCATTTTCAATCACTTTCCCTGGCTTTGTGGCTCGAAGATCTTTTTTATTCCCCTCTGGTTGAGAGCTGGTCCTGTTTGCCATTTCACTGCTCAAAGCAAGCACAGAAGGCAGGCTTTTCTCCTGGATAGTTTTCTCTATGGAGGATTTTATGGATTGCCTCTTTTTCCTTTTGTGGCCAGATGCATCTGTCGGAGACTTTATTGGGATAGTAATTCGTACGTGATTGGTGTCACTTTCACAACTGCCAGCAGAAATGGGATTCTGCTTCGAGAGTGATGTATCCAACATGCTGTCCATCGAGTAAGATTCCTTTTTCCCTTCCATGTTGTCATGGGATTTGCTGTCAAATGCTTTCTGAGCACTCTTTACCCACTCAATGTCTGTGGTTTGGATGGTTTGGCTCATCAAGTCCTTTTTGCTGGACTTCTTCTTTGTACTTCCAGCGGGCTGATCGGGTGCCTCCAGCTGCACACCTCCCTCTTGATCTCCGAGAGGCAGAAGTCCATTGCACTCAGAGGCACTGCTGGGCTGGGCAGCCGTGCTGATGCTGCTGGGTGACGGGACTGTGCTGCAAATCGCCAGCTCTTTACTACTGACTGACAGCTGCCCCCACGTGCTGCTGCTGCAGGACTTCTTGGCCTGGGATTTGCCGTAGGAAACTCCTGGCTCCAGAGCAGAGACCTTGGTGGCACTAATTGCTTCTCTACTGGGCTCTGTGTTGATGAAGCAACTCTGAGAAGCGGGTCCAGTGTCGGAGCTCGCTGACCAGTCAATGTGGTGCTGGTTGCTACTTTTCTGCTGGTGTTTTGATTTTAAGGTGTCATTGGTGAAGTCTTGTTGGAGGCCCGTATCATAGTGCAGAGCAGAATGTTTTTGTGGCCTGTCATAAACCTGGAAGGGAGCAGAAAATAGGGAAAAAAAATTAGTTTATCAGTCCATTCAATACCCACTGGTTGCAGCTTTTTAGTTACGCAATGAATAACAACTATGCCTTTGTAAGAGTTAGGAACCTTTATAAAATATTCCTATACTTGAGCCAAATTTACATTTAGATTTCATGCACAGTAAACAAGTTTAGTTTGGTTTCCCTACTCTAAAAACAGTGGAAATATTTCTATAAATGCAAAATTGCTAAGGGAATACATTCTATTGATTTTTAATTTAAAACACAAGTGAAATATTCCCTTTCAATGGATGAATGGTGCAACTCAACCTCCTGGTGAGAATGCCTTTTTCCTGAAATATAATCACTCACAGAACTTGAGGCTCAACAGCAGCAATTAAACTCATTACTGTAAACAAGAAAACTGAAAAATTATCTTGGAAGTTGTAACAAACAAGAGGAAAACCCATGGGTCCACTTCCCTATGAAGGCAGATTCTGCAAAGATTTACTTGAATTTCCACATGGAAAGCCATCCCTGCATATTTAGTGCTTAAAATCATATGCATAGTGCCAAGTGTGTGAGGCACACTTGGCAGGTTCAAGATTTGCGTTACTCCCTTTCCATTTTAAAACTTTGCTATTTGCAGTGTTGGTGAGAGATATTTTCAACATGATTTCTAATCTGACAGGAGCTCTTCAAGCCGCAGAGGTTACAGCAAGGGCAGAATTATGCTGAAGACTCTTACAGAGCAAAAGAAAATCTACTGTTTTTCTCTTGGTGGGCCTCCAGCTTAAAAAAAAAAAATGTTTACTACAGCTGTA
Source organism: Mystacornis crossleyi (assembly GCA_013400655.1). Taxonomy (NCBI): domain Eukaryota; kingdom Metazoa; phylum Chordata; class Aves; order Passeriformes; family Timaliidae; genus Mystacornis; species Mystacornis crossleyi. The sequence goes on from VYZQ01010397.1 coordinate 46,797, forward strand.
ACTTTTTCCTTTTAAAGCAAAAGTATCTATCTATCTGTTTTTTACTTTCTTTGGTTGATCTGGATTTTTTTT
>VYZQ01010397.1:46893-59604 GCA_013400655.1 Mystacornis crossleyi
TGTCAGTTTTTATTTTGTAAAGCTCTGGGTCAGACTGTGCAACTGCTTTCGTACACCTAGTACTGCAAGCACTACTAGATGTACAAACTACTGACACTGTTATGAAAGGCAAATACACGAAAAGACTTAAACCAAAAACATAACCAAGGAAAGAACAGTAGGAAAATAACTGCTATGTGTCCTGTGTTCCTGCAAACATCCTCTTACAATCAAGTTTTTATCAGTAGCCCATTAGATCTCCGTTTGGGGTGTTTGCCACAGAAATTTTGTGACAAGCTGGCAAAAGGGCTTAAGAAATGAGATGTCCCTAGTTCTGAGCAACTTCAGAGACATTTGAAAAGGACTAGACAGCCCTGAGTCCATGGTGCATTATTTAGTGGCCTCTAAACATGCATATTATTGACCAATTGATGCTGAGCTATCTTTCATGCCCATATAAATATGGACATGTGGCTTTCCTGGAATAGGCAATAAGGATAAAGTTGTTCTTGTCCATTGTCTGAGCAGCAATCAGGGACTCTTAAATCCTGTGGATAGTTCAGCTGTTGTGCACATGGACCAGCCATGCTCAGGGAAAACAGAGATTTCCAGGAATTGTGGAGTGAGAGAATGAAAGCATGCAGCTGTGGTGGAGCTGCAGATGTCGTGGGTGAGCGACACCCAGTTTCTTCAGCCTGAGAAAAGAGCGGAAAGCGTAAACAGCCCTTGGGGAACGAATCCTTCTCCTCCTCTTCCTCACAGTGGCCTCCCACACACGAGCCCTGCAGCGCATAGAGGACACAACCCGCACTGGTGCCCTCCTCCAGAAAAGGGGTCCACCCGCACCCACATCTTGGGATGAGTCCAGAGCAGGGAAACCAGAAACACCAGCACTGGAGTTTTTTAGCTTGTTTTATTTTAATTATTTTAAACTGATCCCAAAGCCCCTGAGATTCATTTTGCCTGAGCCACTTGGGCTTCTCCTGCTGCCCAGACACTAGGCTGGGTGCCCTGGCACAAGGAGATGGGCGGGCCGTGCCCTGGTGATGTCCCAGGGGGAGATGGCTGCCCTTCAATCCTGCCTCACGTAAAGCTTCATCTTTCCGAGGTACCATGATTTGTGATGTGGAGAAGTCCTGGAAATTCTGGGCTGAGACCTCTCTCAGGCCCAAGAACCTCCACTGAGGCAGGGCCAGGCTCCTTCTGAACAGACCCCAGCCTGCTGGCTGCAGCCAAACCAGCTTCTCACACCCACGTTACTTCCCAAGTGCTGAGCCGCGAAACTAAATGACCTGAAACATTTCATTTGGAAGGGGAGGAAAGAAAGGATAAAAATAAGAAAGAGGGTTACAGCAGGGGACAAAAACATCACACCCTGCCAACACCCTGGTCCCTCCATGTCTATCACACACATGGAGATCTGTGGTCTAGAAGGATCAATAATCTCTGATCTGTATTTTAAGGCAGTTAATAAGGGCTCAGAATGGAGAGGCCAGCTATAGATCAGCGATGAATGCTGATATATGGCTTGGCTCCTCCAGCCTCATTTCCTTGGCCTGCACATTATATAGTGATGATGCAACTCCCAACACATCCCTAATGATGTCCTGTCATTGCTCCAGCAGCACAGGCTGCCACCACATCGATCTTAAAATTCGTGAGAAAGATATGCCATCAAAGGTGCCAACTCTGGATGCATTTAATCACGCAGATAAACACTCCAATTTCAACAGGCCTTCAAAAAATTACCGGTCTGCAGGATCAGGGGTCTGCATTTCCTAAGCAGGATATCAGAACTATATATCTGCCCAAGCACATTACAGTCTGCTGGGTTTCCTCACGAAACTTCTTCCAGCCTAACATTTATTTGCTCTACCTTGACAGACATATCCACACCACTCAAAATAATTCTTCTGCAGCACTAGAGACCATCTGGCTGCATCAGGTTGGGTTTCAGTGGCTGCAATGGATATGTGGAGACTGCTTACCTAAAAGCACTACTAAACAAGAAGTGCAGCCAAGTGCATTTTATTCCCCATGTATCCATCTGGGTTGCTGTTTGATCCCACTGGTCCTAATGTTTAGGCTTCAATTTTCCCTGCTCTGTGAGCACCAATCCCAAAAGCCAATGAGGCCCAGCTTAGCTAAGTCAAGACTCTGCTAAGCTGACAGAGGATGCCAGAGCTGTCAGGATGGTGAGGGAATATTAAAAAACCTAAATCTTGATACCTTTCATCCAAATTCTTTATTTTATTTGTCAGTAAGCATGCAATATACTCCAGCTCCGTGGGGCTGTTGACTTCAATAGAGTTCCTACAGCAGCCAGCTGAGACCAACATCAAGAATAGTGGCCTTTTTTTCACAAAAACAGGATTTGTCTTTATTTACTTTTCGGTTTATGAGACTCTAAAAATGCTTCAGTCTTCAGAGGTGGCCTCTGCTTGTCATTTGCCCTTTCATTAAATGGGATTTTCTTCCACAGTCAACTACTCTGCACTGCAAGTCTGCTCCTTCTTCTTTTGTGGAAGTAGAAGTGTAAATTAACCCCTGTAATTTTACTACTGCTCAGCATACTTAGTCATTATTTCTCTCCATATACATTTTACTGGATGTTTTTAGTAGGTTAAAAGTCCCAACTTTCCTTTAAAGAAAATGAAATGCACGTAAAGAAGATGATAGCTTTTGTAACTGCAAAGCAAGGCTTGAGCAACCTGATCCAGCACAGGCTAAACCCTAGACTATAAGAATAAAATTTTAAACCTCTTATTAGTAGAATGTGATTTGAATGACAAACTCATGAGTTTCAGGCCTTATCTTTGGCAGTGGTGGGTGGACCTATGAGAGGGATGGATCCCACACTCTGGCGATCACTGATCGTAGGCAAGTGGTTTTCTGCTGTGTGTTTATACCTGTCTCTCTGGTTCTGTGCAACCCTGCACCTGCAGACGTGATTACTCCCCAAAACAGTTTTATTCTGGCATGCAGCCCTTGCAGCTGAGGAGATGAGACTGTACCAGTCCCATGAGGAGCAGCACCCTACTCTGCAAGGACTACCCAGCAGCAGAATCCATCCTTCAGGGACTCTTTTAATTTAACTACTGGATGTTTCTGTCTGCCTCCTCGTACCCTTGACTGAGCTTCCAACTAAACCCAAGTGCTGCTTCCAGTCCAAATGCAACAACTAGGAGGAGATGGCAGCAACAAAATCAAGGGCCTAGTAAAATAATAACAATGATTATTAAAAAAATCCAAACTAAAAAAAAAAAGAATAAAACTTTTAAAAATAGTAATTATTATAAAATATACATTTAGAGAAACCTAATCCCTGAAAAAAAAAATCTGAGTGCTTAAAGGGATTGTTCCCCTCCCTGCTCCAAATGCACCTTTTTGGGAGGTAACACACATAATGCTTGTCAAGAATCTGGCTTGCAAATCAAAGTTAATACTACAACGCCCCCTCTTTAAATCATTCGCAGATCCATCTGTGTAATGGCTCCTCAAGTGTAATTCCCTATTAAGAGGCTTTATCTGGAGAGATAAGCAGCTGGTTCCCATGTCACTAATTGCTGTCTGCTGTGATTTTAAAACATCTGCACCATTGTGCTCTTCATTTTCATATTCTAATCACCCTGAAACTTGAAAAAGGTACATCATTGATTGTTTCTGTGGGTTAATTAGTACACAGTCTCCTTGTAGAGACAATTTAAAGGCAGTCAGAACCTCAATCAGCAAGTTTGTTTTAAAAATTAATAACATCGGGAGCGTCTGTGGGGATTGGCATCCACAGCGACACATCAGTGTGCTCTGGGGACATACCATCCTTTGTTATCGTCTTCATAGGGCTGGAAACAAAATTAAAAAAAAAAAAAGAAAAAAAAAAGAAAAAGAGGAAAGACTTTCCTTAACACGTAATGTCATTAAAATCGGGGTATTGCGAAGAGCTTGCTTTTATCTCAGGGCCACCCATGCCTCTCCAACAAGAGCAAACCTCATCAAAACATCATATAACACCTCTGTGTGGTCTGGGAACTTGTAAGCCATTTTTGGTAGCAATTTTGCCGCCTGAGAGAGTTGGTATCTCATTGGAAATCCACGGGGTGAAGCTGTGATGTATGTGGGCTCTTGCTGTGCTTGCCTCCTGAGATGGCAAGAAGCTGGATCCCCAGGTGCTGTCTCCTAGACGTGCAGAGAGGGTGTTAGCTCAGGCACAGCAGTCTGCTGTGGCACAGATAACCCCTGCAAAGTTGGCCTTCCTTGTACCCAGCCAGCTCAGAGGGAAGGCAGGCCTGAATTCAGACCTGTTTAACTTGGGCTGATACCCAAAAGTAGTTCAGACAACCCTTATAACAGAACTTTGGTGTCTCGCAAACAGACAGCCTGAGATTTTCCAGGCTGAATGAATAAATCTGCTGGCACTGACTGAAAGTGCAATGGGCACCTGCGTCCTGAAAAATCAGTCTCTGTTCTTTTCCTGAGTTCCTAAAAACTGTAGAATCTCCAAGTGCTTTGTTCCTTTTGAAAAAGCTTTCTCTTCAATTTCTGCTTCCCTGACATGCATGAACACAAGTTGCTACAGAAAAAAAAACCCTTTGAGAGAAAGAAAAAAGTGAGATTTCTAGCTCCAATACATGAATAAATAATCCTTGCTCAGCTCATACTTTTGGTCAAAATTGAGTATTTCCCCTTGTGTCCCAATGGGACGGCCATAAACTGCTCACTTGCAGGCTCTAATCAGAGCTACAGGTTGGGGATATTTCATGTCTTTTGGTGAGTGCACTGAGCTTTCCCAGGATAGAATTACTCTGTAAATTAAAGATGCCAAGTGGAGGAGACAGCAGGTTCAGGCAAATATAACTTTGGCCTGATGACTTAAAAGTTGAACAGTTACTGACATGAGGTGTGAAGAGCCTGTGATCAAGTCAAGTCAGTTCATAATTACAAGTCTCTGAAATGGTCTTAGGAATTTTCTCAGGTCCTCAGTGACTCTAGCCGTGGATGAGGGATACAAACGAGGAAATGACACTTGCTGAAAGTACAAACAGTGGTGTCTTCTGAGGAACTCCATTGAATCTAGTTCAAAACTGATGTACAGGCTTTAATTAAAAGCAAAATATGGATAGAAAACACATCAGAAATGCTAACATAAAAACCAATGCTATCATTCCAAAAATGGGAGATTTACCAGAGTACTGTTGCAAATTTATCACTCCCCGAGTTTATTCCTTCTACAGATCCCTGGGTCTCAAAGAGCACAGAGTCCAAACACCACCACACTCACAGGAGTATGGATCACAGAATCATAGAGTGGTGTTGGTTAGAAGGGACCTTAAAGATAATCTTGTTCCAACCCTTGATCATTCATTTGGTGTACAAAGAGAGGCAGGAATTAACTCAAAGATACCCTTGAGAGCAAGACACACCATGGAGTGGGAAAAGGGTTAATTAAAAGCCAAGCAACACCTCTTTGTGTCCATTCACCAAACAAAACATCCCAGACCGTGGTGTGTATTTGTGTGATTGTGTCAACACAGAGAAGCTGATGTTCAGGCTTTGGCATCATGACTGTTTTGAGAATATCTTGTCTAAAGCACTTATCCAAGGAAAAGACAAATCAGTGCAGAGATTACTGAACAGTCCAAAGATGCTCACATGGTTGTGAATTGTAATTTCTCATGCATTCCTGATAAAGCGTCTTGATTTTCTAAATAATTCAGAAATTCCGAATTTATTCTAAATTCATTTCGCTACCAACTTTAAACTGAATAATTTGCACATTGTTTCAATCTTCTGCTGCTTTTCAGACACTTCTATTTTCCACATACAGGGATTGAGGATTTTATTTTGTCAAATTGCAACAACATGTTGAATTTATAAAGGTAGGATTAGGCGCTGCAGGCTGATCTGCTCCTTGCTGGTGGAATAGACCCATCGCTGCACATATTTTCTTTATCAAATGTTTAAACAACCTTGTTCTTTTCAGAGCTTTGTATTAAGCACCGAGTCTGGGAAAACTCTAAACAATGGGATTTTTCTGTCATCTCCAACAAAGAACGCATCATCACTGACATAACAATGCAGTTTTAATATCGTGTTTAACCATAACACTGTTTGCTGCCTTGGTTTTGGCAGCTGGGAGAGAACAATTGGGCACCAGCTAAGGTGGACTACAATGGGACTCATACAACTTTTCCTATTCAGCTGCTGAGATAACCCTGGTTTGGTCCTAGTTTGGCCTCAAGCCAGTGCAAGGACTTTAGGCAAATGTTTCAGACTTTGCATCCACAAAGCCAGGGCTTGCAGAGCAAGGCACCTTTGCTGAGCTGAGTGCTTTCATTTGTTGAAAACCCTTGCTAGTGTACTTAACTGCAGCAGTGATATTAAGGCTTTATTATTAATATATAAAACATACTTCCATCCCTTCAGGAATGGTTAATTCTGTAGAGCTCAACCTACTCTCACCTGTGCATAACTACAGCATTGCTTGTCCAAGTTTCTACCTCATCTTGCTTCTTCACTTTGCTCTGTAATTTCCAGTTGTAGAGGGCAACACATATGTGTACAGTGGCTCAGCCAAAATCGAACAGCAGAAGGAGCCCAAGACAGACTGGGAACTGCAGAAATGGGAGCAGTAAGGGATATTTAATCTCTGAGAAACTTGTGTTTTCTAGGATGGTAATCCCAGAATCACAGAATTACAGAATAGATTAAATCAGAAGGGACCTACAAGGGTCATCAAGTCCATCTCCTGTCCCTGCACAACACCATCCCCAACAATCTCCCTCTGTGCCTGAGAGCATTGTCCAAACACTTCTTGAGCCCTGCCAGGCTCGGTGTTGTGATCATTCCCTGGAGAGCCTGTTCCAGTGCCCAGCCACCCTCTGGGTGAAGAACTTTTTCCTGAATTCCAACCTAAACTTCCCCTGACTCAGCCTCAGGCCATTCTCTGACGTCCTGTCACTGGTCACCACAGAGCAGAGATCAGTGTCTGTCCCTCCTCTTTCCTTTAGGAGGAAGCTGCAACTGCAGTGAGGTCTGACCTCAGTCTCCTCTTCTCCAGCTGAACAGGACAAGTGACCTCAGCTGGTCCCCAAATGGCTTCCCCTCAAGGCCCTTCACCACCTTAGTTGCCCTCAGCAGGTCTGAGATTGCTAAATTGGAAATAAGGATGTGAAGAGCTGTGCACTTTAAGTTTCTGCTGTAATTTTTGAAAGCCTGAAGTTCTTAATTTGCATTGAAAGGTTTCTTTTATCCTTCATTTAATATAGGAATTGCAGCATTACCTTGAGTACTTTTTTTCTTCGGAGGGATGGGAGAAAAATAAATGGCTTTTCCATCGAGGCCAGTGATTCTTTCCACTAGAGTTAAATAATTTGATTATAAATTGAGCCCTTAAATGTCAAGGAGATGCTGAATTCACCTGAAAACAGGCATTTAGGGAAGCTCATAAAAGCTGTGAGCTGCAGTCAGTTAGCTCATCATTCTTTTAGCATGCACTTCATTTAGCAGTTACTGACCGCCAGATTAATTCTTTCAAAGCATCCTGATTGCAGCTAAGGTCTAGCGTGAAGTATTACATGTGCAACAGCAGACAAAAACCCCAGAAATCTGCCAGAACATCTATCAGGAACAGCTGGGTTATAAACCCTTTGAAAATTTGCAGGATAGGTCAATTATACAGTGTCTTCTGACTTCTCTGAATGAAGATCTGAGTCCTGTTCCATGAATTCAGTGAGAGAATCGCTTGTGCTTTTGGCAAATTCACCACGAAAAGATGAACTCCAGTGACCGGCAGCAAAATGTGGGAGGTTTGTTCCCTTTGCAAAATCAGCCTAGACAGATCATACGTGGTGAAGTTCTGGCTGCACTGGGTGCACACCAAAAAGCCACTGCTCTTTGTGCAAAGCCAGTAGGTGCTGTGGGAGTGTACCACCCGGAGACAGGATCGGGTGTGGACTCCCCCAAAAAGCTGGCCTTGGATCAGACAGCAAAATGGGATTCTTCTTTGTTTTCACCAGTAAAATAATGTCTCTCTGATAGAAGGGAGAGGAGCACCCTCATCTTCCCTTGCACACTGGGTGCAGTCCATATAACAGCCCAGGCAGTCATGCAGTGGAGCCTGTCCCATTTGCAAAAGGCTACAGGATGAGTGGGGCTTCAGGAGATTTGTGCTCTGGTTTCCCCACAGCACGTGATTTTTTTCACCACTGTTATCAGATAGAAAGTGATCCCCACGCCCCTTTTCCCTAAAACAAGTAGCAACCTCAGGAAATGATAGCAGGGGAAAAATCCTTGCACATGTTGAAGAGGCCAAAGCACTGCAGTCATCTCTGTTTCTGGACTAGAGATGATGGCCCTGTGACACAGTTGTTGAGGATTTTAGTCTTCAATCAGGGGATTTTAAATCCATAGCATCTTTAAGGAATGATGGGAGACAGGTTTGGAGAAGGATCCCCAGCACTGCACATGTGCTGTCAGAATGATGACGCTCACCTGCAAGTCCTCTTTCAAGACTACAGAAGGGGTGATTTTGGGCAGATGCAAAATCACAAGCTGCCCTGGTTAAATCTGACTGCTCTCCCATAAGAACCAATTTTACCACCCCCTGGATCTGGCTCCCTGCAGATAACTCTTCCACACAGATGTTTTCACAGGTTCCTCACCACTCCAGTAGCCAAGTCTTTCCCAGGGGGAGAATTTAATCAGGCTTGTAATAATGTACTGAAGCAACAAAAACAACAAAGTGGTGACATAAAATGTCTCTCCAGTGGTGCTAGGTGAGGTGATGATGAGTGACACTGCATTTTTGGGACATTGCTGTGTTTTTCCTGAATGACACCTATCTCTGCTTTGATGTTCATCCTTCATCTCCTCTTCCTCACCTCCCTCCCCACCTATGACAAAATCACCTTTACTAATAAACCTCCAGCTCAAATAGCAGGTTTTATTTAGTGTGCTATAAAAACAGTCATTTCTCAGATCATAAAAAGGGCTCAACTGGACTGCATCATTTTGCTGAAGTGAGTTTTCTGGTGGAGTGATTCTCTCTTCTAAGTGCCACAGTCCCCCACTACCAGTATTTATGTACCAAAATAAAATGCAATTTTCTGTATTTTATTAAGTGTGAATCTCCGGTGCAAATCCATTTGGGACCTGATCCCAAGATTTAATTGTCCTTTGATTGTATACCTTCAAGACATTTTCAAGAGTTTTCACAATATCACCAGGCTAAACACAGTTTTATTAAGGTACAACAGCATCACTTTAAGGCCCTGACCAAGTTTAGCTTTGTCTTCTACACATATAAATCTACAGCAGCAGAGACCAGAAAATGAAATGGGAGCTGTGGTCTAGAAAGGAAGATTGTAAAACACCCTGAGCACAGCCTAGTGCTTAAATGACCTCCTAAACTTCTCTAGCTTCTCCCCTAGAAAATCAGGTATAAAATGAAGTCCTGAGTCTCACAGCTATGAGGCTGAATATGTAGTGTTTTAATATAAATTCAGGCCTAGAACTAGCATCCAAAACAGCACTGGCATAAGTAGAGCATCTGGGTAAGGACTGGAGAAGCCCTTACACTCCTGAACCCGTGCAAAAATGCAGTGATTTCTATGCACAGACTCCCCTTGGGACTGGGGTCACTCAGACCAGACAGAGCCATGGTGCAGTTCCACCAGCGCCTCAGAGTACTGCCTTTCTAATTGCCTTTGTTCTAGTAACTCACCTAAGTACATTTCTTTGCTCTATACATGCTGACAAAGCAAAACCATTCCCAGCCCTGCTATTGCTTCCTCCTAAGTGCTGACTGCGTGCTTGAGTTGAGCAAGTCTATAAAAATACTGGCACTGGAGGTACAGTCTCCTATCCAAGCTGCTTGGCAAATGGGGTAAATGACAAGCAGCAGGACTCATTTTAGATATCAAAGTGCACTTGCCCATTGCTAAGGGAGGAAAGCTATGCCTCTTTCTATTCAAAACGTACTTATTTTGAAGGATTGGAGTTGGAAGAGTTGGCAGAATATGAGTGTTTCCAAGAGCTTGTTGAGGAGAGAGGGAGATTGACTAAAACAGGGGTGAGCCTGGTGTTATAAGCATTTGAGATCCTCTTCAAAGGGAATAGAAATACTTGGGGACAGCAGTGCCACAGAAGGTCCTTAGTTTAGCAGATACACAGGGTTTGAAGTTAGGGAAACTGACATGAGAAACATGGCTCGCACTTTAAGAGGGTGTGTAAATAATCATGAGAACACCTTATCACAGTAATCAGTGGGTTCTCTAGGACTGGGAGTTTCTTTTAAAACAAGGCTGGGTGTTTTTCTGACAGCTTTTGGACTTGGAACAGGAATACATTTAGGCAAATCCCCTGGTATGAGTCATGCAGGAGGTTTAACTAAGTGGTTCTTTCTAGCCTTAAAAATCTGTGACTATATAACCTCTCTGTATCCTCCAGTGTTTTGTCCAACCTGGTGTTAAGCAATTCCAGCAATGTGTCTTCAGCCCCTTCTTCTGGGAGTCTGTGTCCCAGTGCAATAAATCTCACTGCTCAGACTCTCTTCTCTCTTCCCCTGGAATCATTTCCATCCCTAGACACACCTCAGTTCTGGATTTATCCCAAAAATTCCTCCTCATCCTTGGACCAAAAAGAATATTTCACATTTTTAAACAATTCATTTAGCTTGCCATATTCCCTGCTGCAGTAAAGCAGTGCGTCCCATGGGTAGGACAGAGCTGATTTACTAGGAAGGGCCTTTCTGTCTCTGCAAACCCAGTGGGATGTGGTTCCCTCTGGAAAAAAGATGGGCAGTGTTGTACCACACGTGGTCCTGCAACGATGAGAGATGCCAAAATCCACCAGTTCAACACACTCAGGCTACCAACCTGGCACGGGGAAAGCTACTGTGATTTCTGTTGCCATTCCTCTAACCTGGCTGAGCACGGACTTTTGAGAGGCAAATCTGTGGGCAATATTCCTCCAGACTGACTCTGGCCTAGCCAAATAGCTGAGATTTGGCTCTGAGCTTTAAAAGGAGGCAATAAGTATCACCTGATCAGGAGCTAAGCCTCAAAGATGTCTGTAAAACACTTCAAAACCAAAACATCCTGGATTTGAAGAGTGAAGAACCCTGGAGTCAGTTTTAGGCATTGGCTGCCCTTTTTTTTTTTTTTTTTTTTCCCCTCAAGTTTTAAATATAGAGGAACATATTGATTTGGTCTTTTCCGGTTTAAATTTTTCTGCTGTTCTGTATGCTGCATCACAGTCTCAAAACATGAGCCCAAATGCAAAGCCCTGAACAGTTGGAGACCTCTGCCTCAATCCAAATGTCACAGTTGGTGTTCTGAAGGGTGTTTTGGGGAGGTTTTTTGGCTATGGGGGGAGAAAAAAGAGCAAAAGCTAAGAACCAAACCACTGTAAAAAAAAGATGCATATGTTGAAGTCACTGATGCAAAAACTACTCAGTGACTGCTTTAAAAATCCTTAAAAAAACCTCTATTTCATTCTAAGTATTTACCTCATACTCAGTAGTTATTATCTTTCTTCTCTGTGTTTTTCCCTTTGTTGTGTTTTTCACTAGACAATACTCTCAGCCCTGCATAATCCCCCTTTAAGGATTTCTCTCAAGGATACGCAGATATCTATTCTCTAGTACCAGACACAACAACCTTGTGAAATCAGGGCAGATTCATCACCCATCCTGAACACGACCTTATCAGCAGTTGCTATGGGTGGCCCCTGTGGAATACTGTGGAAAGGGCAAAGCTGGGAAACGTGCACTTTAAAGTGCCGGAGAATTTAGTTCAGTGTGCAGCACTTGTAATTTCTGCTGCTGCAGACTGCTCAGCTTGTTATGGATAGCTGAGAATTCGCTTTTTCCCTGACTAGAGGTCATGAGATTTATAACAGTAAATTTTTTTTGCCTCCCCTTTTTTTCTTTTTCTTTTTTTTCCTTATGGAATAGGTAAGGCATGATTGAGGGTGCCAGATTTCTTGCATGCGTAATATCTCCAGAGATGAAGAGAGAAGTAAAGCTTCCTGACACTCCTTTCCCCACATGTAACATATTTTGCATTTACTTTTACTGACAAAGAGAATATTTAAAGAGAAGGCAGTGCTGTGCTAGGTTTTGGTACAAGAAGTATGGCAAAAAGAAAATTGACTGGCAAAGACTCAGGTGGATGGACTGCAGCAGCAGATATTAAAAATCAAGTTTTTAGTTTCCTTATCATCTATATTCCCATCTGGTGGCATCTGCTACTGAATATATCCAGAACATACATTTGTTTCTACTGATTTGCATGCCATTCTCTATCCAGAACCATGGATCTACACTTTGTAAAAATACTACTTCAGTGAGTAAAGTCAGTGTAGTTTGTAGGTTCACATGAGGCAGACAGCTATAAACCAATGAGTAAACAAGTAACAAAAGTTTACGATATCACTGCATCATTCACACAAAGCAAAAATACCTGGTTGGTATCTAAAGTCTATCTTAAATAAATCTCAAAGCACTTCATGAAAGAAGTAGCAGTCGTTATTCCACTAGAGGTGGAAATACTAAGGCTCAGTGATTTGCCCGAGGTATTTCATATTCCTTGACCAGTGCAAACAGGAGACTTTAGTGAGTTTTCTTCACACTCATTTTTATTGGTGACCATGAAGATTCCCATGACCAAGGCTGCAAGTTCATGTTTCCAAGGCATTTTACAATCCAGATAAACATGACTTTGGATAAATGAA
>VYZQ01010397.1:67395-92169 GCA_013400655.1 Mystacornis crossleyi
ATGGAAGTTACTAGGGATACAAGGAGACTCATGGAGCAATTAAATAACCCACAGACACACACACCCACACACGCAGCCCTCATTTGCTCAAAACCCTGACAGCTGTTTATTGAGAAATAGGTGTTGACGGTTCACTTGTCTCGGATGGATTTCTCCTGGAATAAACACCAGCGCTTTCAAAGTGCCTGATCCCATTTTCTTGTAAAAGAAGTTTCAGAAAAGAAAAGGAAAAAAAAAAAAAAAAGGGAAAGAAAAAACCTTTAAAATCTCCCACAAACACTACATACAGCATGGGTATCATTACTGTTGTGTGCTGTAGAGAGGAGACTCCATGTATGGGAAAAGATTGAGCTACAAAAGTGTTTTGGAAAATGAAGAGTTATTTCGCAATAGGCCGTGACATCTCCCTTGGAGAAAACTTGCCCAGATTCTGCAGATTGCTTTGCAGATGGAAAAGGGACAATGTCTGATTGCAATATACTCTCCGATAAAGTCAATTTTGGCTTGATCTAGAAATTTTCCCTCCCCAGGAGGCCAACACTGGACTCTGAAGGCATCTATCCTTCTTTAAGTTAATCTTTATATTCAAGTGCAGGTGCAATCAATAACATCAGTGCAATCTCCATAGTAAAACAGAGCCCACTGAATGCCAAAAAACTGAGCAAAATTCTCCTTCCCAGCCCCCAGTCTGTGCTATCAACAGCTGAAGAGACGGCTGACTCTTCACAACACAAATAGGATAAAAGGGGTGAAATGAAAGGAAATTCACACTTAATATCAGAACCTGCTGACAATGTGATGTGTTAAGTTATAGGGCAGCCCACAGATGCAACAGGAAACCCATTTTTAAGCAGTTAAGACTAGAAAAATTAATAGAGAATGGAGAAAATGCTACAGGGAGCAATTGTGCAATGATAGGAAGAGAGACATAAAGGTTATCTATTTACATCTTTCCCATTCTTCCCTCCAATGTTTCAACAGTATTCCCAGAGAATTTCATTTTAAGCCCATTACAGAATTTTACTGCATGCGGTGGTAACAAGGCCACTCTGACACAGGTTTGAGAAATCCCTCATGGTCAGAAGGGAAAAAACCAAGGGTGCTGAGCAAGGATGGTTTTCAGTAACTACACTGAACTGCTGGACCTGCACTTCAGTGTGTGAATGAGATCACATTTACGAAGTCTCAAGCAGAGATAAGCACTTGTAAGGGTCCCATTCCTGAACTCCCTTGCATTAGAAATGTAGGCGTGTTACTCCAGGATATTATTTATGTTTGCGTTATCAAGCCTGTAGGAAGAATCACAGAATCACAGGCTGGTTTGAGTTGGAAGAAACCTTAACCCTCATCTCCTTTCACCACTCTGCTCTGGGCAGGGACACCTTCCACTAGACCAGATTGCTCCAAGCCCCATCCAACGTGGTCTTGGACACTTCCAGGGATGGGAAATCCATGTGATTCTTCTCTCCTTATTCTTTTATTTGACTTCAAGTGTTTTTAAAACCATTCCTACCCATACATAATTTTTTGTATGTGCACTAGCAAGCCCATCTGAAGATACTTCTTTTGAAGGCAGAATTAATTATTATCTCAGGATAAAATTTAGTTTTGGGGTCTGAAACCACATCGTGGGGATGCTGCTGGGTTTTCCACACTCCTTGACTCACCAGCAAAGGCAATCAAGCAAATAAACCTCCTCACACACACGCTTAAACAATCCTTACACACCTGCAGTGTGCATTCTCCAGGGGAACTTTAGATGCTGTTTTGTACACAGTGCAGCGTAAACTTTCAGTGGTGTGAAACAAAAAGGTTAGTGCCACGGCAAAAGTTCCAAACACAGAGAATACGGCTCAAGATGCATAAATAATTAAATGGTGTGCGTTTAAAACATGAACCATTAAAACAGCCTTCGTGAGGGGGAAAAAAAAAACCCCGAAACAAAACCAAACCAAAACTCTAGGATGCAAATTAATCTTTCATAAGGCAAACCNAAACGCAGAGAATACAGCTCAAGATGCATAAATAATTAAATGGTGTGCGTTTAAAACATGAACCATTAAAACAGCCTTCGTGAGGGGGAAAAAAAAAACCTGAAACAAAACCAAACCAAAACTCTAGGATGCAAATTAATCTTTCATAAGGCAAACCTTCAGATGGTTGCTTCTTCACGGGCACTTCACAGTGCTCTGTTTCCTTTTGAACCCAGCATTCATACCGAAAAGCATTTTGACAATCCCACTAGGATGCTCATCCTCTGTGTTCAGAGGGAGATTTATAAAGATCACAAGGCAGGATTGTGAATATAATGATCCCAGGGATTAGCCTTTCTTCCAACTATGGTAGGGCAGTCCTCCGGATCTATCTGAAATCAGAGAAGGGGCTCTTGACTGTGAGCCAGCGTGGAGCTTTCTTCTCACTACCATTGTCCCCTCCCCACCTACTCTCATGTGCTTGCAATACTTTAAATGCTTAAAAGTTTAAAACAGTTACATATTAGCTATCGCCCTCCATGTCAAGGGAAAATGAAGCAATCTCCATCAAGAATAAGTGAACTGTTGCTCTCTGTCAGAGTGGATCTACTACTGGCAAGCTCTGTTTAAGTATTGATAAAGGAGCTTATTTAACCTACTGGAAAATCAAGCCCAAAGGATAAGGAAGAGCTTATTCAGAGGAAAGAAGATTTTGTGGTTAAGACACTGGATACGTATTTACAAAACCTCTTGTTTGCTCGTCTTCTCTTTTACCCTCTTTGACTTTGAGCAAGGAACTTTATCATTACCAGCCAAAACACCAGAAGAGATCATCTCCGACTTAGGCATTTAGAAATGGATTTAATAGGAGCTGGGCTCACTCCCCAGTCAAGATGCCTGATCCAGGAATAAAGTCAATGGTCACCCAGAAGCATTTCAGTAGTTGGTAAGAGAGAAAAAGAGAAACTTATGATGATGATTAGGCCAATGAAAAGCTTAATTCATGCTCTGGATGTCCATGGGCTACGGCTGGACTATAAGGATAAAAACTGTTCTCAGAAGAAGATAAAACTTTGCAGAATGTTGTCCCAAATCCTATGGTTTTCTGTCCAAAAAGGACAGAAATAATAATCCCTCCCTTCTCTTGCTGCACACCTCTGTTTTTGCTTTAGCCTATAAGCTGTGGCGAGCAAGACCTGTCTCTCACCGTGGCCACCACAACAGGGGTCAGGCTAAGTCCGGGTGTTTCCAGAGTGAACCCAGCACAGATGCACACCTTTAACTGAATTAACTGCTTGAACCCCTTGCATCCAAGGACTAAAGGAAAGGGCAATAGCACTATAAAAGTAGCTGAAGTAATACCACTTATATAAGAAGAGAAAACCAACGTACAGGAGGAACTGTGCACTACCTGTCATTATTCCCCCAAATTTTTATGCATGTGAACTTTTAAGTAATCACACTGGTTTACAGAATATTATAATAAGTCTATCTAATAAATGAATTAAAAGCCTGTCATAAAACCAGTACACTAGCAAAGACAAGAACCTGAAAGATTTCATGACTTGATGAGTTTGTGAGAGTGGCCTCAACTCAGTCCATTTCTGCAAACAGATTAATGGTACAGGCTTTAATTACATGCTCACATACTGCTCTTTTCTGCAAGGCCCCAGCTTCACCGAGTGCCAGTGAGAGGTTTTAATTCCTGTAACTTTATAGCACATTAATCATGGGTGATGAGGCCATGAATCAGTTATGCAAGTCATCCCAAATACATACTGATGAAATCTGTAAGCCATCACCACCCACCACTCATATTCTGATTATCCACCTCTGTTATAGATGAACTATTTTGGGATCATTTTAAACAGTTCTAAGGACATTTAATATATTTTTTTGAGTAGCACAGGGATTTCTGACCCACCATCCCCATAATACTGCGTGCCTGAATTTCCATGTGATCATTTATTGAGGGGCTCAGTAAGGAAAAATGTGAGGGTCCAACACTGAATGTCTTCAAGTGGTGACATAGGGCAACATTCTGCATAGAGAAAAACCCTAACATAATACCTTTAAACACACTTTATAGACACTTTGTAGTTAACCCTTTATGTGGTGTCACAAACCCCCTATCTTTGTGATTCATTTAAAACGCATAAGCTCTGTCACAGTGTAATATGGTTGAAAAAATCTCCTTTGTACAAGGCAGAATGTTACTCATTGCAGTGTACAAATGAGATGGTCAAGATCTGAAGTTTGGTTTGTTTCTATGTTTGTTTCATTTTTCTGTATTTGGTACTGGGTACAAGGATGTTTCCCTACAAACAGTAGATGAAGGAAGTGAGAAGGCAGAGACACGTAGATTTACTGTATTTAATTTCTCCTTGTCATACAAAGACATGTGTACAGGTTGTTCCAACTATTGGCATTATCTTTTTCTGGTAGTGGCTTGAAATCTACCACTCACCAAGTCATAAATATTACATTTGGAAAGATCTTTCAGGCCACTCAAGGCACCCTCTTGCAATAGGTACAATGGTCCCTACTAAATATTCACAACCATAATTCAGTTTTGTCATCAGAAGGGTCATTTGCCTCCTAATTACCATGGAAATAATGCAACGGACCACTAGGTCTTCACCACAACACATATATTATTTCCCAGTATGCTCCAGTACATGGACACATAAATTGTACTTGCCTGTTTCGTTCACTGCTAAAATAAACCCAGCCACGAGTATGTCGTCCAATAAACCCCGCAGCTGACACAAAGTCTCAAACCAAAAATCTCTTCCTGTGTTTTAAAGTCAAATTTCAAAGTACACCAGACAGCCAGCAGCAGCTTTTCTTTCAAAAGTACTGATAGTCAAAATAGCTTCCTCTCAAAAATTCTGTTGCGCTAGGATTTTAGAGAAGGAGGAAATCAGAAACAATGGCTTTGAAGTAATTCATCTCAAGGAAAGAAATTAGATCAGGGTTCATATTTTACAGTGATTTACATCTTGTGCAACCCCATTACATTTAATGGGACTACTGAAGGTCTGTGTCAACATGGAATGTGACTCTTCAGGCTTAAGTGTTGTGATTCATGGACCAGGTTACAGTGGGAGCTGTTTTTAGGACAAGACTTTATCTCCCAGGACTACTGATAGAGATTTTAGTTTTATTTAGAGTGGGGAGGTAGCTTTGTTTTCTCTTTGTTTGCTTCTCAGGAATATTCAAGGGGTTGAGCCAGTTCATCAGATGCCCATATTTCATGTCTTTTGCTGTCACACTTATTCTAATGGGAGTACCCGGACTCTTGGCATGCATAGTGTCATGATTTTTGATGGCACAACTCTTTATTGTAGATCATATAGAATATAAAACATTCAGAAGGGAGCAGTGCAGCCTGAAAGTGGAAACTATAGGCCAAGGCCAAGAGAGGCAGTATTTTATAAATACCTATGGTGTTATTCTCCCTCTTAACTTCTACTTGCTTTTTCCTTTTATTTATTTTTTTTAATCCTACAAGGACCTGAAATGAGCATATCTGGACTTATATTTCCTTCTTTCCTGCAAAGATTTATAATATTAAGTTACTACTGCAGATGAACCAGAGTTGCTACACAGCTTCTGACATTGTTGAAACAATAGACTGCATGCATAAATCCAAAACACTGCTGAATGAAATAATTTTGGTGCCTTTTGCCATCTCCCAGAAGGGTTGTAATAGTATAATGAATATTTAACATTTCTCTTCTATTTTTATTGGAGCTTGTAGCACCTTATAAACTACGAGAAGCACTTACTGCTTTGTTCCATATATAAATTTCCTGTCTTGGAGTGTGAACTGCTAGACACCATTTAGAAACCATTCTTAAAATGGAAGAGCACTCTAGCAGTACTTCAGATTAAATATATAAATAATTCTATGGGATATTTAGTAACTGCAGTTTCAAAGGAGGACTACAGGCACATTTCTCACCTGAAATGCAGTGCACAAGGCCACTCCCAGTAAGGAGTTTCCCTTGGAAAAGAAGAAAAAAATAAATCTATAAAGTCACATTTGTTTCATACAGAAACTAATGGGTGTAGGAAAAAGATATTTAACTCTCCACCAGTGTATTCTGCAGGGGCTAGTGGATTTACAATGGAATATTCCAAGAGAAACTATACTCAAGTCACGCTGGTGCAGAAGCATTTTCTATTTGATACTATCCTGGCAGCTGCTGTGCCGTGTCCTTTCTCTAGGTGCACACACTATGCAGGAGTGGGAAGAAATCTAATCTGGGAAACTCTAAATTAGCCTTGCCTACACTTTGTGCTTAGCCTAGGCTCTTAAACTTGTTTTTGACCAGCTATGACTATTGTCATGTGAATCTTATTTTACAGAAGTTTATTTGTATTTTGAAATTGCAGGTCCTTGCCCAGAACAGGACTTGAAGGTTGGACTCAGTGAATTTGGGTTTTTTTTCCAACCTAAATGAGTCTGTGGTTCTCTGATATACAGACAAATATTACCGTTCTGGTGTACCACTATAGAAGACTGTGGGTATCCCCTCACATGTGGTACCTGAGTGCTCATTCACAGCAGAAGTGTGATACTACAGGCTTTACGGAAAGACTCTTTTTCTCCCTCAAAATTTACCTGCTCGTGAAAGTCAGGCAAAAAAAAAACCCCAAAACAAACAGAGTGGTTTGAAGCCTGGCTCTATCCCTTCCCATTTCAAATGAGTGCTTTTGATTATGTCACACGATTTATCCACCACCTCCCTGAATGCACATCAAAAGACCTTCAAGGCTTGGTTCAGACCTCCTGCCCTCTGACTGGGTGTAGGACCAGAGCCTGCTGCCACTCTGCAGTTTGCTTCACTCGCCCTTTATTAATGATTTCCCTTTCTCCCTAGTGGTACCTCCCAGCGTGAGCACAGAACCCCCGGCAGCTCTGTGACCTTTGCAGAGCACGGAGGGGGAAGAGAGGAGATGAGAGTTCAGAAGTGGGTTTTGATCTACTCCACAAACACTGACCACACTGCGAAACAAACAGCTGCAAGAGAAGACAAAGAAGGTCTGAGAACGGAAACCAATATATTCTGAAAGCTGGGAGCGGTTAAATGCGATGAAGAGCCACAGCAGCTGACGGGGAGGGAGCTGGGAGCGGCAGGAGGGAGTGCTCTGTCACATGCGCTCGGTATATTACAATTTTTCAGTATTCACATTAAGAACAAGAAAACCACAAATTTTCGTAACTTGTCATTTAGCTTAAGGAGGGGTGGGGGGAGGGGGGGCTGGTAAGAGGAAAGAAAAAATAAAAATAAAAACCCCCTAAGGTTAAAAGAAGAATAATAAAAACAGCTCTGAACTACAGAGAATTGCAAGGTGACCTTCAGACAAAATCTGTGGTGAGCAACCCAGCTCTTGTCTTCAGATGTCATTCATTTCCTAACTCGCTCTTTGCAAAGGAGGGACAAAAGGTGGCTTCTTGAGTCGTCTGCTGGAAGATGAGCAGAACAAGGACTTTCTGTTTGTACTTCTGCGTTCCTCTTTTTAAAATAATAACAGAGAATAGTATGATCTGAAGTGGCTGCCTGGGGGATTTTTGTCTTTCTGTTTCTAGTGCACATCTCTCTGCGCTGAGTGAAGGATCCATGCAAATAAGTGGAGGGTTTACACCACAGGGACTGCACGGGGGAAACAGCCAGATTGATTGCACACCCATCAGTTCACACACAAGCACTGCCAAGTGCCTGGAGTACACAATCCAAAAAAGACAACAGCACATTGTGTTCCCTTGCACTGGTTTAACTTCTCTCTATCATAATCACTTCTTTTAATAATTGCTCCTATTAAAGATACAAACCTGATTTTTCCTGTCGCCTTCCCTTACCCTTTTGCAACAGTTTTAGTTCCTAGATCTCAGCAACCTCATAAGTTTTAAGGTCTTTGGTGGCATTTATGTGTGGAAATGGAGGTGCTCTTGGAAATTATGAAAATGATGACGTAGTTTGGTGTGTGTCAACATTCCTATGAAAGGATAATGCTGAAATCTCATTCAGACCTCCCAAATTCCACTCCCTTATTTTGAAAATCGCTGTCACTTTAAAATATACATGTGTAATAAGATATAAGCTATCATGTCTCGGGGCATAAGCCAAACACTGAGTACAGACAGTGGATAAAAGATATTTTTCTTATGAGAAAATTATGTTTACTATTATTGTCTACTACGTGGCTTCTTGCATGTTCCTTTGAAGCATCTGGTGTTGGCTACAGTCAGTAACTGGAAACTTGTAATAAGACAATTATAAGGCTTTGACTGATGTAACAACTCCTATGTTCTAATGTTTAATAAACCTCAAGAGTTAAAAAACAACAGCTCATTTACTCAGCTCTAGTATCTAGGAAGATTTGCTGAGTGAATGAAGGCCAGTTTTTATTGCATTCAGGCTCTTATCATGAATAACACAAAAAGGTTTAGATCCTCACATGCTTATAATAGACATTAATTTTCTGAGTATGACCCCATTCATTTAGTGGTGAAATAAAATTCTCTGACACTGCCCCAGCTCTGTCTCCCAGGTGCAGCAGAGGCCCTGGACATAAGGCAGTCAGCTGGGAATTCTCAGACAATTAAGTATCTCCAAAACTACGGAAAATGCTCTGTATCTCCTGAGATATCTCTGCAGATCACAGACAGATGCACCACCATGGGATAAAGGTTATTATTACCTCTTAGAAGAGGTTCCCCACAGCAGGGATGATACTCCTGAGTCAGAGGAGCTGTGAGCAATGAGAGAGCATCTGAAGTGGTGAGGAAGTCTGACTGGTGGAGCACATCTCCATGAGAATGGTGGTACCTCCAGCACGTGCAGATGTGGGTCTCAGGGACCAGGCAGTTTAGGTTTGTCGTTGAACTTGATGATCTTCAGTGTCAATCTAAACAATCCAGTGATTCTACAATTCAAAGATATCAACTTCTTGGACTGCTCCTTGAATGTATTGATTTTTTCATATCCTTAAGGAAGTTAATGGATCTCATCAACTTTTTCCAATTGTCCCTTTTTTGGAAGAAGGGTACAATCTTAGTGACTAGAAACATGAATGATCCCAGTTTAAAAACAAATAAAAAACTGAAAAAATCAAGACTTTTCAGGGGAAAAATAAAACCAAACCAAAACCCTTTACATTATAGCACTTATGGTTATAAAGGGATTTCCACACTGCACACAATCTATCAGACCATAGTGACCTCTGGCAAAGTGGGAAAAACAAATGCCACTTCAGAGCCAAGGTTTCACAGGTCATCCTAAAAGCTTTAGCTGTTTATTTTCTGCTGGAGAGACTCCCTAAGCCTTCTCTGTACCTGTGGTGCCAGTGCAGCTCCTGTTGGCATCAGCAGAAATATGTCACGCAGGAGAGAAAAGTGCACTAAAGGGCTGCTTCTTAATGGGTGAATTTTTACAAGCCGAAAGCATGCGTGAGCTCCAAAAGTGCAAAGTTTCCTCTGCATCCACGGCTGAGGTCAGTGTGCAGTGAATTCCCCCACGCAGCCTTTGCACAGAAAACCCCGTCACCACAAGGTCTGTGCCTCCAAGGGAAGCAACAGGAGGAAGCAACACTCACCTCAACCACCCTACTCACATGGGCACCCTGGGAACGCTGCTGCAGCAGGCAGGAACCTCACTGCTGGCTGAGGCAATGCACGTACCACCATGTCAGAAATAGCTGGATGTGGCAAGAGGATCACGTCCCCCATAATTGGAAGGGATCGGATTTCTCTGCAGCGCGGGGAATGGCTAAACAGCCTGTGGCACAGTATCATGGGAGCCTACAAATTGCACGGGCGAGGGCTCAAAAAAGAGATGCCTGATGATGACAGTCCCAGTCCTTCTTGTGCTATCTGGTTGCACCATCCCTGCTCTGCACACCAGGCTGTGCATGCACAGCGGCAGAGGCAGCGTGTTGCTGTCCCTGGGATCGGTGGTGCAGAGACCCAATCTGGGCATGGCGTCTGCAGCCACACATGTCCACACAGCCCCTCTGCTTCACAGATCTTCTGGAACACAGATTAATCCAAGGTACTGAGGTATGCCAGGCTCGCTCTGCCACTGCTTAGGTGGGCAGCAGCAGCTGGTGGACACTTACTTAACGAGTAACTATCCAGGAAGAAAACAGACCAGGAGAAGGTAGACTGGTAACAGGGACAACTGGCGGGGATGGAGACTTGCTGTATGGTCATACCTGACTTCTCTGCAATTACATAAAGAGTGATGAAATCGCTCTGCCTTGGGAATCCTCTGTCTACTCACTGATGCAAATCTTCCTAGCTAATATGTGATCCAAGATCAGCCAACACGACCAGCTGAGGCCCTCTTGCATTGCAGATGTGGCTGGAGTATCCAGGACACATCTCCTCCATGTGGTCCACAGAAAGAGAGAACAGACTTCCCTGTGCTGCGGAGGCTGCCAGAGGCTCTCACTCCTTCCCTTGATAAAGGGGGGGTGTTTAGGATGGTTAAGCCCCTATGTTGAGCACCGCAGTTGCTCTCCTCAGATGTGGGCTGAGCACTTCTCCAAGCAGCTCAGAGCACACCTCCAGCGTGATGACAGATTCATCATCTTGAGTGACAGGGCTGGACTTGAGGAATTTGGATACACTGCACAGGAATCCAGTATTAGTGGGATATGCAAGAGGCACAGGTCTAAACCAAGTAACACCAAGTGATGAAGTGAATTTGGAGTGGTGCCTGGAAGACTACAGGAGAGGAAGAAATGAAAGATGAAAGTGTTTTTAACACTGTCTCCACATGCTCAACAAGGATTTTCTCAAGAGTCTTTGCCTTAAAAATGCTCTGTGATATATAGCATTCTTTCCAGAGCTGCCCTTTATCATCTCATGAGCAGAAAGAACCAAATTGCTGTGGCAGTTGGATTAATCCTTTCTAAATGGCTCATTTCTGCTTTTATTCTTGAAATGTGAAGCATGGTAATTCCACTAAAATCTGTGAGACTGCTGGGACTTTATACCTGAGTAACACAGCGTTTGACCCACCCTTACCTACATCTGTACCCCCAAGAAATGAGAGGGATGTTCTCAGGTCATCCTTTCAAAATGCAAAAACAGAATGCTTCAACAACAGAGGAATAAAACTCACCCAGCAACTGACTCATAAAGGATGCAAGGCAAGTGCTACCACAAAACAGATCTCTGCCCTATAAATTAAGGGCTGCTGTTCCACAACTCCTAGGTGTTTCACAGAGAGACAGGACTTTCCTAGGGCATCTAAAACTGAGATGCTGGAATGTGAACAAATCACCATAGGCTTCCTTGATAGGCAGTCAGGAGGAGCAGGTACCCCAGAGGACAATTTGCTTCACACTTAAACAGGCATCAGGTCAGAAGGATTGCTCCCTGGGGATACCTATTTCTTACTGCTGACTAAAAAGGGAGCCCAGGGTGACCAGTTCAAACTTAGGCATCTAACTTCAGACATCTAAAGCTGTGTGAAATGAATCACACATGCAGAGGGGCTAGTAGATCATCTATCTTTTATGTGTCATAGAGCTTTACTTTTAACCCATCTCCTCTTTTGTTAAGCCAAATAATTTTTGTCTAAAATGTTTCCTTCAGAGAGGCCTTCAATCTTGAAGACATAAAAAGATGAAGAATTCTTCACTTCCACTGGCTCTTTGTTTTAGTGATTAACCACTATGAGTGGAAAAAACACTGCTGGTACCAATTTGCTCTTGGTTAATATTTTGTTTCCCTTTGCTGTCCTGAAGAGATTGCTGTATTTTGTCTCTGGAAGTGCTGGTGCAGTTTCAGATTGCCAAGTCTGAAGGCCGAGTGGTCCAGCCTTCTTTCCCTTTCAAAATTTAAGACCTTTGTACAAACTTCCACCCACCTAGCAGGAGCTTTGCTTCATTTTTAAGTTTAACTAGGACATAATAAGACCAATGTCTTTGCATGCCCCAACTTCCCAGGGACCCAAAAGAAGACTGCAAATGTGTCATGGGTTGACAATTATTGTGTCAGCATCTCTTAAAATAATTGTTGCCACAAATCCTTCAGAAGCAGGGAAACTAAAGGGCAGAGAAGACAAGTAACTGACTCAGGTGTGGAGAATAAGTGGGAGCAGATGTCCTCTTACCTGAATTATAACAATGTCTTTTAAGCACTGGATTTCAATTAGCACTTTGACACCTTTAGTCACACCTTGTTTCTCTTCTACTGCAAGAGGACATGAATGTATTGGAGAAGCGAAATTTTATCTTCAGTACTTGGTTTCCAATATCCAAGAAACACCTTTTTGTTCTCTTTATACTACCTCCAAGAGAAAAGGTATCCAGTCTCTGATGTGGGCTCTGTGGCATTACAATATATATTTTAACATAAATTGCAATATGTACTGCCAACAAGTTGCAGTCATCATCTGAAACAAATATGGAGGGAGTTCATTTAAATTTGCCTCTACATCAGTAACCACACCAAATTTCAAACAAATCCCCGCATTTGCAGATAGAAACTGGACAGTGAGGAGGGCAGTTACTCAATCACTAAAAAAAGAAACAGGAAAAAGAAAAAAAAAAGAAAAAAAAGAAAAAAAAAGGAAAGGGTGGTGTGAACACTAAACTTGCTGGAAATAGCCATTTGGCACAAGCGTTTATTCTCTTTATTCAATCACCATTATTTATACTATCATGGATGAGGAGTCTATTGCACATTGCACTGCACAATAACAGAAAGGATAATCCAGGTTTTTATTTTCATGAGCTCTATCTAATACATCCAAATGAAAGAATATCATTGAAAACATCTCCATATTAAAAGCTCCCCCAGCTATAAATAGATGCTAGATATAGCTAATCATATCATGCAGATAATGTTTCTATGATCAGCTTCCAATACACCTAGTAAAAACAAGGTTCGTGCCAATTTATGCTATTTCATAATGGACATGAACAGGAGATAGCCCAGAATATAAACATCTCTCCTGGTCTTCAGTTCTGTTGTCTCTGCCTTACAGATCTCTCTTCAACTCATATTTATAGCAATGTGTGTGCATTGTTTTTCCTGCTTCAAACTGAATATTCCTCCCAAGAAACTAGGCCCTTCAACAGATTTTATTATCACTGTGCCTGTCCAGAGCAGACTATGCTGTTACAAATGGTCCCCACCTATCATTTGGATGATACACTGACCTAAGAACTCTGATCAGAGTCCAGCTTCCAAATACTACTCCTACTACTTGTAATTGAATCATTATTATTATTATTATGATCATCATCATCATCAACATCATCATTAGTATTAGTATTGCATTTTTGCTTATATGTACTTTAGCACATTTAGCTTTTAAGGAACTGGCTTAAGTGGATGATGAAATTGTTAAGCACCTTCAAGACAGAGCTGGAATCTCCCTGGGTTTGCTTTTATAACAACCAGGCCGGAGCCTGACCCTCAAACCCAGCGCAAAACTCTTCTATCCAAATTGTCCAACCAAAACATAGATTTAGAAATGTCCACATAGTTTCCCAGAGTATTTACTGTGCTTTGGATGAAGGTCATAATAAAAGTACTAGTTTTATTATTCCACAGTTTCAGCAGATGGTCTGAACTATTAAGAGTCAATTTGAGCCTATTAAAAATGTCATCTATTCTATTTCCAGACAATATCACAGCAGTTCAACCTCATTACTTATCTGTCACTATAAAGAGCAGATAAACCCTCATCCATCACATCCAATGACTTTTTGTGCAGGATTCTGGATACCTTTTTTTTTTTTCCTTTGCTGAATTATTCCTCTCCTCTCAGTTCCGCAGCAATGTGGGCGTCCATTCCCTATTCCCACACATAAATATATATATCTATATGCTAGAAGAATATTTAATCTTCATGTAACACAGTTTCCAAAGAATCTCAAAGGAATCACAGGGTACAAATGTATCTTTACACCCATTACTCAAATGAGACATCTGAGGTATGGGGTCATTTGTCTCCATTTTTTTTTTTTTTTTAATTTGTGGTTTTGAAATGTAAATAAAGAAATAAGTGCTGACACAGCACAAGTTTCACTTTTAAATCATATAGGCTCCCGGAACTTCCAGGAGTACTGTCTGCTCTTCTTTCTTCTAGCTGCTGCTCTGGTTCCTTAAGTCAATCATTCTTTAAAATATTTTCCAAATATTTATTTCACATTTTTGCCTTGGCTTAAAGCTAGTTTTCCTTGGAAAATATGAGTAATATTTCTGCAAATTCTGACTTAAAATCTATACAAGTAAAACTTTAGAACATATATTTTATTTTCTTCAAGGAATGAGTGGTACTTCACACTGCATATTGATTAGCAAAGTCATTAGTAACTTATTCCCAAATTATTAAAAAAGCAGCCTGATCTTTGGAGACCCTGTTTTGAAAGAGTGAGATTAAGATCCATATAAAATACTCATATCCCTCTTTTACGTCTTTTATAAAATTAGCCACAAGCTAAGTAACTGCAATTTGAAGGATTCAAAACTTCCAGGGATTTTCAGAGACGTTCATTTTCTCAATTATATTTATACAATGCTTAATCATGGCCAACTTGTTGAAACAAAGGATCACTGACAGCCATGACTACCATATTTATTCATGTTTATAGATACATGAGAAAATCACTTAAGGTACAGTCATCCCATATGTTCCCATGTGTCTACAGCTGTGATATACTTTATTGTGTGAATTGAGAGGAGGGGGGAAAGAAAAATTTTAGTGCCATAACTCAATCACATTAGGAGAAAAAAATATGTGATGCATATCATCTATCTATTTTTATATGACAACACAGAAAGAGACACTTCAAAAAAAAAAAGTGATGCTTTGGGTTCATTAAAGAGATATATTTTCTGATATGGGATACAACTGACACTTTAGGGGAATATGACTTTTTTCCCATCACAGAGAATATCTGAAACATGAGAAACATCAATCAATACCTGCAATTCCTTGACAGGCAGCATCAAACAAGAGAAAAGATCACTTTCTTTTTCTTCTGTGTTCTACCATAAGTGTCTAAACTGAAGGTCTGCGTTCCAGCCAAAGCAATTAATGATTAAGGAAAACAGACATAGCTTTTTTGGAGAAAGGGGGAACCCATGAAAATGAGCAGTGCATGATGGCTTCATTAAATAGAAAAAGGCTGAGCACCAGCTTTAGGGGGAAAAAATCCAAACCCTTTTTCTTTGAACTTAAACCAAGGAATTTGCTGAACCTTTTTCCTATGGTGTTTCACGGACTCCATGGGAGGAAAAGCCTTCACCAGGCAGAAACCTGTAGCGAAATTGTCCATCTCTGGTGCTCTGTGGCTCTCCTCATCTCTGAATCATCTGGGTGGGAGATGATTTTGGGCTGGGTCACTAGAGCCACTCGCTGAGGCTGTGTTTCCAGCCAGTCTCACCAGCAGCATCCTTGAGGAGCTGTGGCTGGGCTATGCCATGCACTGGAGGAGGTGTCTCCAAACCTGACAGCTGCTCCTACTGCCTGTAAGATCTTAAGAGCTGTAACTGTTTAACTAATATTTACTCTATTTCAGCTTATGGGCTGGATTTTGTCTTTTGTAGCCAGCTGGAGGGGCACTTTTCCAGTGGAAAGCACAGGAGAAATTTGGTCTAGCTTGGCCAGAATTCCGCCTGTGATCCCCTGAGGAGAAGACGTTGCCATGGCAGCTTTGCTGTTCCTTCAACTGGTGCAATAGCTGCTGTTGCCATATTAAGCCAGCTCTGCTGGTCTGTGAAGGTGAGCTGCCTCTCCGGGTAATTACAAACGTACCTGCTTCCCCATGTGCTCCTGCTGCTTGTCCCTCCATCTGCCCGAGATACACAAATATTTTGTTATCCTTTCTGCAGGAGGTGACCTACCACGGCTGTCATGCTGTTCGTCTCTCCAGACTTTAACAGCCAGCTCAGTCATGTAAAGGGCCACAGCTTTCGCTGAGGGACTCAAGCTGGCCTCTTAAGGTCCCTACCAGAGACAGGAGAGTGATGCAAATTAATTTCAATTCTGAGCTCTGCAGCGTCATTCACCCTCTCCTAGGCTGCTTTGTGCTTTTTCTCGTGCCTATGGCCTGCGAAGGTCCTACAAAAAAAATAGCTGGTGCACCGCTCAGGATGGATGCAGTTGAGCTCTACAGCCTGGGATCTTTACCTGGTAGTGTTTCAGCCTTTCATTTGGAGAACTGAGCAGCGTTGTCCCCTTTGCAAACACAGCCTTCACCTCTTACACAAGGCTGGATCGAACAGATGAGCCAGACTTGAAGCTCTTTGTCTCTCAAATCCACATCTCACACCTCACTGGAGAAAGCCCTAAGGCCACTGATGACTCTGAGCAGCAGACATTCACCCGTCTAGCCTGCTGAAACTGTGCCAGATTAAATCAATGGGATTGTAAGCATTTAAACAGGAATTACTACTGCTCAACCAGCTAAAAACGTCCTTTATTAGGCAACAGCCTCACTCGAACCCCTTTGCTTAAACTATAAACAAAGCACATCGCACTGGAGGCTGCACAGTGGAGGTATCAGCCTGCTCAAGGTAACAGCCCTTGCAGAAGAAGCAAGGAAGAGGTGTGCCTTATTGCACGCGGATTTTGCAGTCCTGGAAATGATACAGCCACTGTACCCATACCACAGGGCAGGTCTGAGAAATGAACACATGATTAAGAGCTTTGAGAGCTCTGCGCTAAAAAGAGACGTAGCAATGTTGCTGTGATTTAATTCATGCATGCATGCACTTCAACCCAGACTAATTCCCTGGGGTTAAAATGAAATAGAGTTTAAATCTAACAAGGGTAGAAACTCGTAACCAATTCCTGTGCTTCTCAAAGAGAATATCAGATGACATGAAATCCTTAATTGCCCTGAATGAGACACAGACATCTGAAATGGAGTTACGTGTCTCCTATATAAAAAAATCCCTTAAATGAATTCTTTACCTTCCTTCCACCACCCCTAGAAAATGAAACCTCTTCAGGCATCAAAATAGACTGAGCTTTACTAAAACCAAGTGCAGATTTAAGCACCTACTTTAAAAGGACAAGCTGTTTGCACAACTGATATGATATTACGAAACTTTAGACATTTCTTTCACAACTGACAAGGAAGTGAATGCATTAGACAGGCCTGTTTCACATCTGAAGCCACAAAGGCTCCCAAGTCCGTATGCCTCTGGATTTTTCTCTCAAATCCATTGTTTGTGGTTAAAAAACCAAAAGGGTCTGACCCATTTTAAAAGAAGGAAATCATATTTCTTAGTCTGCAAATGATACTCACTGCTCGCAGAAAAACAACTGAAGCTTAATCCTCCTGAAGAAAGGAAATGTCCCAGGTCAAAGTCACAACATATAATCGCCCCCAGAAAGTAGGGAAAAAATTAAAGTACACCAGGTCCGGGCTGGTCGTGCTGAACCACATAGCACTGGCAAAGTTTACAAATCACTCTGTCAAACACAGCTGATTTTTATCTAACAAAGAAGTGATGTTTTTGGTGGAAGGTTAGCATTACTTTCTTGGCAGAGCAGAATTGTACCTTTATTCTGAAATATCACTTCATGGTGAGAAGCGTTGCACACAGTAATGAAAAACAATAATCTGTCTTCAAAGTCCTTTTGAAAGGTCTAGCTCATTCCAGTTCCTCAGGGCAAAGCAGGACAAAGTGAAGTGGAATTGTTTCCATTTCACAGATGGGAGAGATGAGGCAACAAAGAAAAGGATTAAATTGGGGGAGGGTTGGTGTGATGCCGTTTTGGGATGTTCAGATTGCAGTCTCAGGCAACCATCTTTTTACATTTACATTCAACTACAGGGCAAACATTTCTGCGCTTTTCACCAGTGGAGTACATGAGATCACTACATCTGCAACTCATTGTGCAGCCTGAGTGCACCAATTGGCCCGAACATCAGTGAAGTAAGCCCACAAGTTTGGATGAATCTCTGGCCTTTCGCCAAGCATGCAGAGATCTTGTTTCTTAGAATAATTACTGAATTAAACTCTTTGCAGGGAGAAGAGGAAATGGCAGGAGCCAATTTTTTTGCCAAGCCTTAGCACGAGAACTCAGAACATCCTGGGTCTCTTGCCTGCTCAGATCACTGGGTTTCCGCTGTGTTCCAGCAATTCCCAATGCAAATGGATTTAGCAACGGGGAAGGCACATACCCAAGCAGGGAGTTTGCGCCCGCCGACGAAAGAGAGACAAAGACTCTTAACATGACTACAATCTAGCTCTGAACTCGTGGACTGCCCATTTTCCTTTGGAAACTCAAGTTAATCACTTTCCCTTTTCTTGACACTCTGCAGTGAGCTGCTCTCTAAGGCGCTGACCCTGTTATTACTGACTCCCAAGTCTAACACTTATTATCATGATAAATCTCATTGCTTAAAGCAGCCTTTAGCCTAAGGTTTTTCACATACACTTTACACCTGGCTTAATTCAACACTGCCTCATTCCAGTGCAAAAAAGAGTAAAAAACAGACACTTTCTTTGCACAGTGTGTGCATTTTCTATAGTGCCCGCGCTTGCAAGATGTAGGGCAATGTCCACCAGGATCCCGTTTATGTGGGCCAGGCTGAGGCTGAGAGGACACTGAAATGAGTCTCTCCGTGAATCACAGATCAGAAAAGTGAGAGAGACTTCATCTATCCCTCCCACCTACAGGTTACACACCGCAATAGCCCTGCATCATAGAACCAAAGAATCATAAGGTCATAGAATGGTTTGGGTTGGGAGGAACCCTAAAATTCACCACATTCCACCTCCTGCCATGAGCAGGGACAACTTCAGCTAGACCAGATTGCTCCAAACCCCATCCAACCTGGCCTTGGACACTTCCAGGGATGAAGGGAGCTACAGCTTCTGTGGGCAACCCATGTGAGTTCCTCACCACTCTCACAGCCAAGAATTTTTTCCTCATATCTAATCCAAACCTACTTTCTATCAGTATGAAGCCACTTCCCCCAGTCCTGTCACACCAGACTCCTATAAATTGTCCCTTTCCTTCTTTCTTATTGGCTCCCTTCAGGTCCTGGAAGGCTGCAGTTGGGTCATTCCAAAACCTTCTTTTCTGCAGGCTGAACAACCCCAGTTCTCTCAGCCTTTCCTTCCAGCAGAGCTGCTCCATCCCTCTGATCATCTTGGTGCCTCCTCTGGCCTCTCTCCAGCACCTGCACATCCTCCTGTGCTGGGGACCCCAGGCAGCTCTGCAGGTGGCGTATCACCCGAGCAGGGCAGAATAACCTCATTCAAATCTAGTAAAGTTTAAATAAATCACATATTCTGCAAAAATCTCCTATCATGTCCCAAGACAACCAGTCTCCATCTTGGTTTAATCTGTTAAACCTTTGCCTCTTTATTGTAATTTGTACTGGTTTTAACTTCTGGTCAGTGGGTTTGGTCTGTTTTTCTCATTGTGGTGGGTACTTTCCATGGGTAATTTTTCTTATACAGAACTCCAGAACTTGCATTTTATTGTGTGTCACTCTGAGCTGCCTGGCAGGTTAATCTGTTTCGGTGTCTGTCGTCATGAACAACCAATTTGTCCAGAGAAGGAATTACAAAAAGGATGTGAAATCATGACAGTCCGGGTAATTTCCTTTCCAACTATAACTCTGTTGACATTAACTACAACATTAGCAGCTATGAATAAGGTTTGTCATGTACACTCCATGCAAAGACGAAAACAAATGGAAAAGTTAAATATTTACTCTCTGACAGCTTATTTTTTTGCAAGTGTGTTTTTTAACTAAAGTTATCCAAAGCCTTCCCAAACCATTTTGCCAAGGGAACTGCTGTTTGCAGGATCAGGAGATTGTGTTTGCTTAAGCACATCTGCGGAGCAAAAAGAAAATAAATAAAAAAATTTTTAAAAAACTTCTTTCACCCATTCCTCATCCATTATTTTATTAACCACAATTGTAAGGTTAGAAAAATACCCACTACATTAGCCCCTAGGGCATGACACACAGGACTCCAAAGCCCTGAATTTCAGCACCTACTGACACTGTGTGGCACCACGCAAAGTCGACTGGACTGTGAGTTTTTTAAATGGCAACATGGTCAAATCATTCTTTCAGTTATTAACAAATACCGTACCCCAGGGTCAGCTCAAACTTTCCACCACATGCTCGAGGTGACTGAATGATAAACAAACCATCAGTGGGAAATTTTGGTGAGGGCATATGCTGTCTGGTTAGTTTTAGCAGGAGGAAGTGAGATGATATATGGTTGATTTGCCAAAGTAGTTTAAAATAAAAGAAAAATATTTTAAAAAAGAAAAAAAAAACCTTGCAGTTCTTCTGTCTTTACTTTCTTAAGCAGATACCTATAATCAGAATTTTATTTGTACTGAGAGATGCCAAAATAAACAGGACTTGCTCTCAGAGCATCCATTAACTTCAATTTGGGTACTCGGTGTGCTAAGTCTCTCTCTAGGAAAGTTTACTTTTAAGTGCCTAAAAAGGATTGAAGTGACTGGCTAAGAAACAGCCATCCAGATTTGGACATTTCTGGCAAGGCAAAAACACGAGGATAATGGGATGTCTGAAATGGATTCATTTCCTGACTGGATCAAATTCCAGACTGATTTAATATAAGTGGCCAAATCATAGGTAAAGGAAATAATGTGGGACTGTTTGCTGTGGGTAGCATAAGAAGTTATGTAATTAGACTGAGGTGGAGGAAATATAGATGAGACATTTAAGGAAACAAGTAAAAGGTAAGGGTAGTTGCATGTTGGTGCAGGATGCTGAAGGACTCAGCATTGCTGGGAGTGCATGGGAGCAAATCAGACAAATGAGTTTGAGGTAGTGCTGGCCCTGCCTTCAGGAGGATGGATTCAGGGACCTCCCGAGCCTGGTCTGGCAAGAGTTCTGCCACACACAGCTCTAGACAGAAAACATCTTGAGGTGACAGCACCAGTACCAGATTCATGCTTCACTCCCCAGATGACTGTACCTTTGGTGCTACTGTGAAATTATATTCTTCATAGGTGAGGATGGGATGTGTTGGACCTAATTTAGAAAATTCTGCCCACTGGAGAAGAGAGGCGAGATCTCTTCCCTCCACTGTGTGAGAACCTCTTTATAAAGAGCCAGTGAAAGAGGAATAAATATCATCTTTCTCTGTAGAGTTATATGGCACCTTTGATATCAAAATCTCAAAGCACTTTTTACTAAATCCAGGAATTGAAGAGGATACCATTAATCTGCTCATTCATAAAATCCAAAGGAAGCTAACAAGGTGACGTGTTTTGTCCACAGGCTGTAATGGCAGAGAAGGAGCAAAGGTGGAAGTACAATAAATTCTATATAAAGGCAGGTTCTTCCTCCTCCAAAACTACTGGAAACAGGACACTGGTAACTCAGGGAAATTTGATTCCTAACATTCTCATGTAACTTGATAAAGGATCCTATATCCTCACAGTCTTAAAAGACTCCTTGGATCTCTTTCTTCTCTAGCCCACAGCTGCTTATGCGTGCTCTCAGCACTGAACCACCCAAAGGAAAAGTCAGAATAAAGCAAAGGTCTCTGGATAGAGCAGCATTTCTGTCACACCCATGGACAAACACTCACAGAACACCACAGTGGCCAGGGTGCTGTGTATGAGCTGCAGGACACATTGGCTATTCTAGACACCAGGTGCCTGTGACATAATGACCTCTTAATTAATGGCTAAATAATGACCACTAACAATTAAGCTGTCAGAAGAGAGAAGAAAGAATAATGGTAAGTACGGTTCCCTGTTTTCCATGGGTGTCCCTCCCACTTCTTACGCCCTGGGCTCAATCCTTAAACACCTTTCATGTCCAAATAGTCTGTGGACATATGTCTCGTTTTCCTGAATAAAAGAGAAACATAGTTTCAGTCCAAAAGATGCCTTCCTCATGTCACGAAATTAAGAAATTAGGAATATCTCTTTCCGCCTTCATGTTGGGGAGCACAACGGGAAGAAAACCCGGCCTTAAAGTTTGACAACTGCTGTGGAAATACCCACATACGAGTTCCAGACTCTTGCTGTTACCAGCTATAGCAAGGTTTCCCTGCTGGGAAACCCTTGGGCCTGCCCATCTGCGGTACAGTAAGGTGAATACTACCACAATGGCACTTTAACAATAACTGTGCTCTTTTGAACCTCCCCATTCAAGTCACTCCATTGATTACTCAGAAGAATGCAGACTCTTGTGTTATTTGATCGGCACATATACTCTGAGCATTTAATCCCCTAAAATATTTTTCAATAACTTCCTTTAATTACAAGGAAAACACGTTGAGTGGTGCATGCATTGAAGAGCTTCCCCTCATGTCTCTCTCTCTCTTTTTTTTTTTTTTTCCTGTTTGATGAAGAATTTGAATCACTTTTCAACTTCTTAATCCTATAATCCTGGAAGGAATTTGCTCTCTTCCAAACCCTGGGGTGGTAGCTTATGCTTAGTACAGTACACCCTGGAGATCTTTCAGCAGGGTCTTTCCAGAGGAGTCCCAAATACCTGCATTCCTCAGCTGTGTGGTCACCATGTAACTCAGCCTCACCAAAAACCCCTTGCCTCAGTGGTTCAGGGATCAACTTTTTCATGGAAAGTGTGGGGATAACATGGCAAAGTAGACACAAAGTGTGCAGAGAACCAAGCTTTGCCAGAAATAAATGGGCACTTGGTGCTAAGCAGGATGGTTTTATCAACACGTTTATTCCCCTCGATGAATCCACTCTTCTGGAAAAAAAGAAAAACTCAGCGGAAGGGTGACCGTGCTAATGCTACATCCTTGCACCCTATTGCCTCCCATTCGCTGCGGGGAGGCTGGGGAATGAAGGACAAGCCTGCACAACTGGTCTTGCTGGGAGGGTTGGACTGAGCCTGTCGGCTGCACAGTCTTTGCCTTGTGTGGCACCGGGTGCATCTGCAGCACGCGACACGCTCCCCCGTGAGCACGGTGAACTCGCTGCACAACAGCTTCAGACCCGTCTCCTTCTGTCTGAAGAAAAGCCTTTGTTGTCACAGCAAGACAGCTCTTTTTGCAATGAAACCCAAATCCGTGATTTTCCTCCTCCTGGTTTTCCTGTAGAACCAAGGAACTCTAATGAATGTGCTCCAAAGCACAAATTTTCCACCTTGTGTTTCCAGGCTGTTGGTTCTCAAGGGGTGGCCTGTGGATCTTTAGGGACCCGTAAAATGGGGAAAAAGTGGCGCATGGAACAACTGTAAAAGAGTAAAACCACAGTAACAACCCAAACCATTCCCTCGTAATTCCATATGTGCCAGCAAGTAGACAGGGTGAAAAAAAGGCTGTAAATACTCTTTCAAAGTTTTGCAGCATTTTTAGCTGTCTGTAAATCAAACACCTTGGGGCTCCCTTGACCAGAGCAAGTCTTGGCTTACTCTCCAAATGTCTGAGCATTCTGCAGCAGCAAAACACTGTGCAAAGGCATCTGTTATTCACTCCTCTCCCATTCTAGGTCATGCTTCTCAGCTCTCTTTCTTTTTCTTATGCTTGTTAGTTCAAGTAACCATTGTTTTGTCAGTGGTTAGTTATCTAATCCCATTACACATAACCAATGTCATTGTGTTTTGTGCTAAAGTAACAACACTGAGAAACAGGCTGGGAAACCTGAACAGCCCAAAGTGCATCTATCTCTGTCTTGTTGAGATAAGATACCACCAGAGGCCTCAGCTGAAAGGTGTCTGGATGAAGAGGAGCACCCAGGACACCTTGATGTGAATGTGGACACAGCACGGACACACTGCACACAGTAAGGACATGCGGGGACGAGGGTGTCCCTTGCATGTCATCTCCCTGTGTTTGAGGGAACTGAAACTTGAAGACAAATTCAGTGCGGGATCAGCCTGAAAGGCTGACCTCTTTTCAAAAGCTTGCGCATTTTAGTGCAGCTCCGATGATCAGTTTTATGATCTGACAATTGACAAACCTGCTAACATGTTAATCACAGCTCAGCTGGCAGAGGATGATGAAAAATTATGTCATACTGTGATGTATGACTGCTGCTTTCCACTGCTGTGATAGACTCCAGTACCTATTTCATACCCAAATAGCCCATCTCATGTTGCTCTTTCTGCAGGGGCAATGACTTCCTTGCTTGCCTGGCTGA
This sequence comes from Mystacornis crossleyi, assembly GCA_013400655.1. Taxonomy (NCBI): domain Eukaryota; kingdom Metazoa; phylum Chordata; class Aves; order Passeriformes; family Timaliidae; genus Mystacornis; species Mystacornis crossleyi. The sequence continues at coordinate 91,481 of VYZQ01010397.1, forward strand.
AACATCATGTAATAGGCAGGAGCATGAATTAGACACCTGTCATTGATGCAAAGAAACTGTCTTCTATTTTCCAAAATTCTTGAGCTATTTCACCATCAACATTCATTAAGGGAACACAGTTCTGCTATCTTCAGAAGACTGCTGACAAAAAAAATGAGTGAAGGAACGCACCTCTAGGAATATTTTGAGGCATATATGGCAAGCTGTGTGTACGTGACAGTAGCAGATGGGTTACACACTGATGTCCTCTTTAGGAGAAAAGTCTCATTAGAGCAGACAGGACTGACAGTTTCTCTCCAGACTTGGCATGTACGTAGTGCCACCCTCACCTCCAGCTTGGAGAGGAGCTGGGCAGGTTTAATGAACAACCCATTAAACCCCCAGGTTTTCAGAAGGGTGAGCCAAGTCACACAAAAGTTGTCACTTGCTGCAGGTCACATGTCAATTCCAGACTGGGTCTAATGACAGAATTTGGGAAGAGAACTGAAGGAAGAGTGTATTTTTTGGGGGGTGAAATCTGCATAAAATACCTCAGGAAATGCATTTCCTCATGTTCTAGGAGAAAAAAAAAAAGGCAATTCTTTTTATCTTCTCACTTATGTTTCCTCCCTTTCATCCTTTTCCTCTCCATCTGTCTCAATGTATGCCTTTCAATAAGAAAGCTTTTCTTTTTTTTTTTTTTTTTTTTT
>VYZQ01010397.1:92203-130920 GCA_013400655.1 Mystacornis crossleyi
TTTTTTTAAATTCCACTCTCTAATTTTGGAGCCAAAATGGTTGGATGAATTTAGTCCCAGTGTGGGACCATTTATTTGGGAAACACTCCATTCTTTTTTTGCACAGATTTTGTGGTAAAAATACAAAAACCTGGATAAAAATCACCAGTTCTCACTAGGAAAGCATATACCCATGCCTTTCTAGCACTCTCACTGCCTTTGTCCTTGTAACAGTTGTTATTATCAGCCGTGACCCCAACAGTTACATGCACTTCAAAGCCCTGTAAGGACTATTATCCCCACTCAAAAAGTAGAAGAAAGTGAAATTCACTGCAACAAGGAACTGGCGAGCCTGTGGTGGGACAAAATAAACACTCTGGAGAGGGAGCCTGGGGAGATGGCTCACCTCCAGCAGCATGGACCAAGAGCTTTTCTGCAGCAAGGGGAATTTTTTTTGCACAAAGGGCTGCACCCAGCAAAGACAACAAAAGAAGGTGGTACTACACCATCTGTAATCCTGCTGGGATGAACCAGAGTCTTCAGTTTGTGGGTTTGCTGCCTCTGGAAGGGGTTTGGAGAGTAGACATGGAAGGTGCCCAGGTGTGTACCCCTGGCACAGGTGTATCCTGAGCCGGCACTGTGCATGGAGTGCAGGGGTGAACAGGAAGAGGATGGCCCCTGCCATGTCTCTGCTCTTTTCAATGGACAGGTGATCTAACAAAAAAAAAAAAAAAAAAAAGCCNAAAAAAAAAAAAAGAAGCCCACCTACTGACGTTGCCCTTCTCTGTGCTTGACATGGTTTTCATTATTGACAGACTCCCTATTTTTAATATCCAGGGTATGCTAAGTAATAATAATAATAATACTCTTCATAATAAATGTAACAATTCTCATAAATATTTTGTTGGTTGCTGTTCCTTATTTGTCTAAGACAAAATCCAGGGATACCCCTGACCCAAGCAAAACCTCCTCTCAGCCTCAGCCTCCTCTCTTCATGGACACATCAGGGTCATCATGAGCAGAGGAGCAGGAACAAAGCCCAAAGGTGCCGGTAGGGCACAGCAGTCAGTGTGTCACTGTGATAATCTGCTTAAAGGAGGAGGCCAGGGCATCGCTAAATAGCCTGGCCTGAAGTCCTAGTGGAGCTGTTGCAGGATCTGATGCTCTCTTCATAATAAATTGTAGCTCATTTATTACTGTTTTGCATATGTATCTAGAAATGATTTCAGCCCCAAGCCCTGACTCACACCATTCTCTGTCACCAGAGACATCAATCTCCTCTTCTCAGGTTATTGTTGCAAAGGTGACACCTACTTTTTTATCTAGATTTGAGAAGCCACAAAACTAAGCAAGCAGATGTTGTCACACTCTTTTCCTCTGGCAGCCACAAAACCACGCACAGCAAAATCTCCTTAAAAAATCATTGCAAATTCACACACACAAAAAAACCAAAAAAAAAAACTAACAAAAAACTAAACCAAAAACAGGAGAGTAGGTCTTTCACAACAGACTTTTCTATGATTTTGTTTTGACATTACTGGGGAGGATGCTTTGAGTTTTCAAACATTTTTTAGCAATTCAGTAGGATGAAGAGCAACCAGCTGGAAGCCATGCAGCAGATGGCCACTGGGATCCTCAAAAGATAGGAAGACCTCATTTGGCTTGTATGAGTGCAACAAGACAGAAATACTTTCTGTCTACTGATATATCAGAGATTTAATAATGGGAAGGTCCAAAAACTCCTTAGGCTCATTTGCACACTGAGAGCGCGAGAGAAGAGGGCATTAATAAATTAGGGGGTAGACTGGAAAAAACACTGGGAACAACAAACCAAACAGATGTTAAGATAGAACTTACAGAGAGGATGCACTCACTGTGAGCTGGATACAACAAATGAAGATGTCCCATCCAGCTTTACATTGTCCTGATTCAACTTTTGAGGAACCGTCCTTCGACAGCACAGAGAAGATAGCCTTAACAGTGATTGGCATGCCTAGACGTCATGGCTCTCTCCCATTCCCAATGTTCTGTTTAGGCTGCAAACAGAACCTGGAAATCCATCTGGGACTGGATGTCCATGTTTTTCAGACAGGGAATGTTCGGGTAATAATCACTTCCTTTGCCATCCTTTTTTCCTCCACATACTCTTCCTCACTGTCCTGAATTTGAAAGGCTTTCTTCATTCATTGGCATCAGCTGCTTTTGGTTCTTTCAGAAGGTGAAACTGAACTTCTTGCTGAAGTTCATTCAAATACTCTAGCTTCCACCTGGATTTTCTCACCCTTTTGTCAGGCTAATCAAAATATGGATGCTTTACCCCTCAAAGACCAGGCCATGTACTTACAATTTTTGCAGCACGCAAGAGGTCGGTATTTCAAGTGCCAAATATTCATCAATTAGAATGGGTAAATTTAAAAGCTTCCTGCAAGAATGTTGTTTTTATGGGCATAAAGGGAAAAAAACATCTGATCAAAATATTGTCCTTGAAAGCAGACAGTATTTTCTTCTAACAAAAAATTCATTTTTACTAGGAAGGCAAATTAAGTTGGCCTCAAAGACCTTACACTGGTTTTGTATTTTTTAAAAGGGTTTTTGTGGGCTTTTTGGTGTGTTTGTTTTGTTTGTTTTTCCTTCCAACCGAACAAAAGTAGCTGCAAGGTAAATAAAGTGCTAATTTTCAGGGGGCTGGAATTTAGGAAGGAGCAGATATTTTTCTTAAGCAGTGGTAGTGGCATTCACCTTTAACGTTTGGATGCCAAGCTGTCAGCCAGCAACTTCAACACCACCCTTATCTCTCTTCTTTTCTATTTATACTTTACACAAAGCTATTTTTTCCTGGGTTTAATTGCACATCAAAGGACCAACTGAATGGATCTGTTTCGGAGGTTGCTGATAGCAACGCTGGGCAATCCTGCAAACGGAGGTCTAAAATTTCAGTTCTTTCCAGTGCTGTATTAGATAATATGGGGAAAGCCAGTGAAACACTTAGCAAAAGCACCCTGGCTGTGCTTCTGTTATTTACAGGTTCAAGCTGGACATAGAGAAGATTGAACGACTAATTATCATATTAACTTGCTCCCTCTAACCACAGGTTTCCTACCAAAGGAGACACCAATGGCAGTGATAATTTCAGTTTTTCAGAGGTAGTGGCAGGCCTCTGAAAACATTCAGGTGTCTCAAGGGTCCATGAACACATCCTTAAAAACAGAGTACGGCCTCTTATTCATTCAGGGATGTAAAAAAAAAAATGAATCTCCCAGTTCCCTTTAGGCCAAATATCCTTGCCTTGGCAAATATGGATTTTGAAGGATTGCTCCAGGATTACAGAAACACAAAAATCACAGCACTAAAATTGATTATATTAGACACAATATCAGACTGAGGGTTTCACTGACTTGTTGAGTAAATAGAAATACCTACACCTCTATGTTCCCATTGTAAAAGAGATATGAACACCACAAAGTACTTCAGCTGGCTTAAAACCATTTTCCCAGCACTGAGCCTGTCTCTTCTAAGCTTTATGCACAAGAAAGGTAAACAAGCACAGCTCCAGTCTAAGTTGAACAGCCTTTTTTGACATGTTGGCTTGATTATTTCTGTCTACTTCCCCAAGCTTTCCAGCTCATACTGACTTAGCTTCCCTCAGATGAAACCTCTGGCAAAACTGCCTCTTGTGTTTCAAGATCCTTAAAACTCACTCCTTTGTCTGTCTCAATGTCAATTATTTCTTGTTTATGAAAGGAAAGGGAAAGCAAAACACACCGAGCCAGACTCACGAAATAATGAATAGACAAAGTTCCACATTCATAAATAAAACAACATACTTCCTATAGCTCTTACATAATCTTAAGGGGTTGTTTTGTTTTGAATCTGGCACCATTTTAGTAGGTCTTTTTGTTCTACTACCCTTGTGCTACTTTTAAGTAGCAGAGTTGTTTGACAAATGAATCTTCAGTGACAGCAGCTGGAGCTTTTATTGACTTTTTTGAAAATATTGAGCTAACTTGGAATTACTGAAGTGAACAGCACTTGTGAGTATAAACTAAAACAATAGGTGACTGGTACATATTGCTTGAAAATTTATTTAATTTTCCACCCAATAGAAACTGATGGCCAAACCTAGGCACACTTAAATGCTGTTGGAAAACTTTCTCCCTCCCTGGAATGGACATAATCCACCTCTGGGCTTGATTCCACCACAGGCACACAAGTATAATTTACCAGAGTAATTTATAATGCTGCATAAATTTATAATCAGGCTGGTTTCCTTAAGCTGTTTCTGTTCACTTGAGGAAATGTGACTCTCTGAAGAGCACAGCCATACAAGGAGATGGACATGGCTTTGGGGTGAGGTAGAAGAGCTGGAAGACAGCTCAGCCTTGATTGCCAGTGTTTCCTCATGCCACACAGCTCTGCATGGACCAGTCCCATGAGGAATGCCTCCAAGGAGCTTGAGAGAACATACCTGTTTGCAGATACAGCAAACTAATTACATGGAAGCAAACCTCAATGGAAATAATAATAAGAAGAATTAGAATGTTCCAAACAGGACTCATCTGGGAATCTCAATTAGCTCCACAAACAGTAATTAATTTAGCTTCTTAGCTCTCTGCAAGATAGAGAATTACTAATCTTCCCATTTTATGGATGGGGATATACACATGCAGAAAGGTCAGTGAGACATTAGCTGGATTTAGACAGCACATCTTCTTGCAACCTGTTCTCTACCTTGCTCTCTCTCCTGTCATATCAGCTGTTATTCTCCCTTTCTTTTTGTGCAAAACTGTATTCTGCTGGTTTGGGCCAAAGAAGAAATCACTCCAAAACCTCCAAGGGCTTAACATAACCAAAGTCTGCTGTACTCACCATAAAGGTTGCATTAAATACCCTGTGCTGTGATAGAAAATGTATCCAGTGGGACCCCACTGGATTTTATTTAGTAACTCAACAGTGAAGTTTCCCTAATGAGGCTGATGTCAAATTTGGCTTTATTTCTTTTACTAAATATTGCTAAAACCCAGGAGACGATCCCATAAAAAAGTCATATTAAACACCAGGAGAGAGACCTGCCTGCCTTTGACCTCAAACGAAGGGCAAGAATTGTTGGGGCTCTGAGGGCAGCTCTCCAACACAGTGAGATAATGGATCCTTCCTTAAAATAAACACCAAGCCGGCCATACCAACAGAGCAGCCTCTAGTTTTATAATCCCTTTGCTAGTTTAAATCTCCAGATGAGTTATTATACTGCAACACATACACAATAAGGATGTCATGACCCTACAATAGTCCTCTGCAAGAATACAGAGGGCTGGGAAGAATAAAGAGAAAGATTAGTGACTTTTCAACCTTAGGTGAACTTGATTTGTCTGCACTCTGAAAAAGAAAATATTTGGGTAGTCTCAAAATCTTAAAGAGTATTTGAATTTTTTTAGACCCTCTTGCTCTCTACAATTACCTAGAAGGAGGTTGTAGCCTGGTGGGGGCCGATCTCTCAGGCAGCAAGCAACAGGACAAGAGGAAATGGCCTCAAGCTGCACCAGCCAGGGGAGGTTGGACATCAGGAAAAATTTCTCCACAGAAAGAGTTGATAAATATTGGAAGAGGCTGCCCAGGGAGGTGGTGGAGTCACCATCTCTGGAGGTCAAGAAATGACTGGGAGTGGAACTGTGGTTTAGTTGACATAGTGGTGTTCAGTCAAAGGTGGAACTTGATGATCTTGGAGGTCTTTTCCAACCTTAACAATTCTATGATTCTGTTATATGATTGTTTTAGTTGAGGGTTAACTGGGTATGGTATGGACTTAGCGACTGCTGAGTTACGTGCTGCTCCACAAACATTCACACATAAACTATCTTTGAATGCAAAGCTGTCCTGCAGGTGAGACAGGAGGTAGGAGATGTTCTCATGTATTTTTAACTTTTTCGCAAAGTAGGTTTGTGACATGGCAAAGTTATTTTTCGCTGTGTCTCGGTTTCCCACAAGGCAAACAAGACTTGCAGCTGGTGTCCATGGCAGCTGTGCTGCTCTGAACACAAAGTGGACAAGAAATTTTAATTCTGGGCTGTGTAAGGGAAGAGTTCAACCCCACTCACATTTTGCAGAGTTTTTGTTGACTATGCAAACTGTCAGGTAACTGGGCATGAGGTCCATCGCAGAGACACTGCTGGAAAAAACAACCACGTCCCAGTGTGTTCATCTCCTAGAGCCAAAGTCTGCTTTAATTTTCTCAATTTAGGGTTACTAAACATTTCCCCTGCAAACTCCCTTTGCCACATTTCTCTGACGCGAGCCAGCAGCTTGTCTGTTTTGTGTCTATTTGTGGCTGATATGAACTGTGACACGTCCAGGGGATCTTTTACAATTCCTGGTGACAAGGAGGGCTGTGAGCAGCAAAGTGTGTCACATATATTAGTCAGCTGCAAAGCTGAAACTGATAGCAGGGTATGAATAGAGCTGATAGCCTCATCTCTAGCTGATACTTCATGTGGCAGATCATGTTTCTGGGGGCTCCTTTGCTCGCCCCAGGGATGGCTAGAAAAAAGTCCTGCTGCATCCTGGTGAAGATGTGCTCATGGTGCTGAGGGCAGGCTCAGATTTGATATTAGGAAAGATGGCAGCAAGGCTGGTACGAGCAAAATGCACCACCAGTAGCGTTCTGGAGAAGGCAATAGCTGCTATGGGAGAGTGAAAAGGAGCTAAAGACGTTACTCACCTTGGAGGTCAAGCCACTTCTTGGCATCTCTTGAAGGAGGACAGAGGAAATGTCATCCCACCCTCCCCAGTCTGGGCCTGACTGAAAAGGGAATTAAACCAGCTTTTTAAAATCCCTGGAAGATATTGCAGCACTTTACATTCAAGCTGCCAGTCAGGCAGATGCATTCCTTAAATGCCCAGGATTAGCGCTCTTCCCCAATTAGCAGGGAAAGGTTCACAGCTCTTGTGCAAAGTGGCTACAGGGACACCCATTAATTTCCATGGACTTGAATGTAAACACTAATGAAAAATCCCAGCTAACTTTCCAGGGAGACTCACTGTGACTGTGGATGTGTTCTTGTGTGCTTTTGTCACAAGGAGAGGCACAAGGTCCCTCTTTCTATCCCTGAGATAAAGACAATCAGCTTCAGAGCCACAATCACCATCCAATCCTAACAACCCACTCCTTGAGAAGATCCTTAACTTCTTGTGAGGGTTTTTTGCTTTCTAAACTCAGTGCCAGAAGGAGAAGGAGGAGAGGTTGATCTCTGCATCTACAAAGTGGTTGGGAACAATGGCAGCATCTCTTGCTCCCAAGAAACTTGTCACTGTTTCAGGATACCCTGCCCATCTTGGAGGGGCAGAGGGAAGAGGACTATTCTGGGCTCTGAGACGGATCCAAGAAAAGAGAAAACACCGTGAAAAAAAGAGAGAAACGCTCTGCAAATGAACAGTCAGCATAAACAAACTGTATCAGCCCAGGAAAGAGGCTGAAGCATGACTGCACTAAACAAATCACAGTGGAATCAGCAACTGGCAAAGTAATTGGCATTATTACAGCTGATGGAAAATTTCTGATGCCGCCCATGTTCGCTTTCGAAACTCTGTTCAGACATTTAATTGGCTCAGTTCACATCTAGATGATTGCTCTTTTTGTCCTTCTGGAGTGTATCAGGCCTGTATCTGCAGACAGAAACTTTTGGATGTGCCTCCCTGGCTCTGTCCACCAGCAGTGAGACAGGGAATGAAGCTTTGCACAAACTAAGCAAGGCAAAGGAAACAGGGAGAAGCATGGGTCTGACCTAAATAATTTCAATCTCTCTGTTATCCCAGTTTTTTTAAGTTCAGCTCTGGCACCACCAAACAGTCATATGCTTGCAGCACCTAAAATACTGTGAGTTAAGTGCAGGAGTAAAAATTCCCCTTGGTGGTGTCAGCAAAGGCTGGATTTGGTGCTTTAGCTGAAATATAGGTGAAATTGCTTTCTCTGCAACATAGAAATGCTACTGTGAGCACTCTCTAGCCCATTAATCACACTATTTCATGGAATCACAAGATAGTTGAAGTTGGAAGGGACCTCCAAGGCCATTTCATTCCTACCCTCCTGCCATGGGCAGGGGCACCCTCCACTAGACCAGGTTGCTCAGAGCCCCATCCAGCCTGGCCTTGAACAGTGCCAGGGATGGTGATAAAATGTTAGTAATGGCTGAGTGTCTGTGTTCAGAAAGCTCTTCTCCCTAAACTTGCTAGGCTGTCTTTCCAAAGCATCCTCATCATATGGACCATTGTCCTGAAAACCAACACTGCCCAGCAAGTCAGGCCTGCATGGACAGGGAAATTTCAGCCAGAGGCATCCAAGTTTTTCCCGGTGTTTTAAAAAAGCCTCAGAAAATCATTAATCTGTAGGCAGTGGCCAGGATCTCAAGGTATATGGAATTGGGGAATGGTGCTTTTTTAAACTTCCATGAGAAAAGCGGCTTGGCTTGGTGCTGAGCCACAGATTCCTCCGCTCCGTAGGCCTAATCTTGGCTGATTGATCTGCCCTTTAGAGGACAACGAAGTGCAGGAATAACGAGGTCTTTTCTTGGCCAGGAGATGAGTCCATAGAGTGGACAAGGCTCTGGAGGAAGGATGTTATTGCCCACTTCTCTCCTTTTCTCTTTATGTTGTGAACTGCATGACCACAGGCTGCCTTTTGGAAACACCATGGTGGCAGGAGCTCTGCAGCCACGTGAAGGGATGGTTCTTCAATTATCAGGGAGTCATTTTGGAGTTCTCCCTGGAAGCAGAGGGAATATTTCTGTACTCATTTGATTGATTCGTTCACTGGCTGATTTCATTGGGATACAACCCACTTAGGTTTACAGCTCTTTTTCCAGGAGGAGTGAGCCTAGAGAGGCTCGTTTGTCACATCTCCTGTCATTGCAAATCAAAGGCAGCACCATGCTGGGAGACTCCCCATACCAAAGAGAGAGGACATTTGGCAGCACGGCTCCCAGAGATTTCTGGAGCTGCTTGACACCAATCTTCCTGTTTTTCTCAAAAAGAAAAAAAAGCCCTCACTGCAAAATGACCTGGTATGTGATAGCAAAGGACAAGCCAGAGGACTTGAAGGGACACAATGGCACTTCAACAGCGAGTGTGGCTGTACCAAAGTGTGGCCCCCTCAAAGCCTGCTGTATGGTCACCTGTAATACAGCAAACTAATTTGGGAATGCCATGGATTCCCAACACAGACCCAAGAAGGATGGCTTCAGGAATAAATCCCTGCCCCAGGATTTTCAGGACACCCCCAGAAGGACAAAGTTGAAGAACTTGGACCATTTTAAACAAGCAGGTGCTTTCCCCCCCCCAAAAAAAATGTCTAATTTTGCGTGACCTAGTGCCACAGTTAGCTTTTGCAGGGATTTCCAGTTTTGCCCTCACAGGTCTGGGCCTCCCAGGTTGCTTCTGCTTCTGCTGCTGACAGGCACCAGCACAGGACCTGGTGAGTCCTACACAGACTCAGAAGAAGACTGAACCCAAACTGCCCTCGAAGCAAATTTGAGACCAGAAGAAAACAAACAGAAAGCATAGAGGAGGTAAGTTCTTTGCTTCTCTCTGCCAAACAGGACTTACAGAAAATCCCACTAGAAAGAGCTGACAGACAACGGCTAGTGACAAAAATGGGAGGAAAACACAGGCAGCCTCATGTTATTTGCTTTATCTACCAAGCTGAATATTTTCCCTTCCAGTTACCACGTCAGGATTCTTGACTCTGCAAAAGAGTCTGGAGATGAGGAATCCAGCACCAGAAGAAGCCAAAGGGGAGATGTCCATTCTCTTCATCATAGTTTGGTGCAAGCCTTTGATTCACATCCCATGTGACACAGTCCACTCAGGGGTAAATCTTCCTGCTGGAGATGCAATGTACTCCTGGGACAGGATTTAGAAAATTGAGGTCTACTCTGCTCTGTGGCCACAAATGAATCACCTCACTCAGGTTTTTTTCTGTTTTCTGAAACAGGAATAATGTTGTGCCCTGCTTACCGAGATGCTGAAACTTATGCTTGAAAAGCCTGGCATCACTAAGTATTGTCACATAAAGCAAAAAGAAGCTGTTAAAAAAAACAAACAAGGTAGTGTGTGTGCCATTAAAATCCTGACACCAAATGTTAGAAGTGGGTTGGATTTGCTGAAGTACTCCTGCTGTTCCTTTTCATCAGGTATGGGGAAATACTGCTTTGCAGATAAACATTGTGATGTGGTGAATGTCCAGAATTTAATGAAGTCCATTATAACAGATGAAATGAAGCTTTCATTAGTGTATGAATGCCTTATTCATTTTAGTGTTGTTTTTTTTTTTTTTTTTTAATCGACTAAGAATGTTTTCCCTAAGCAAGTGCCAAGTAAGAGAGTAAACATCTTCTGCTTTTGCACCTTCATCTCCTCCCCACGGCTGTCACTCCTGCAAGGATAAGGCTCTCATCACACCTTGCCCACAGTCCTGTTTCAAACCTCTCCCAGTGAGATGCACCCAAGCCCAGTAACAGCTGGCCACAGCTGGCTGTACTAATGGGCTCTGCAGAGCCCTTTCCCACTCCTGCCTGCCTCTGCAGGGTTCTTCAACTCCCATCTTCACCTTTTATTGCCACACACACTTTGGGCCAAGGACAATAATATATTTGCTTTATGATGCTCTGGCCATGACAGGGGTTTTATGGACTGCCACAATATCATCTTCATAACTGTGGCCATACTGCTGATTAAAAGGGTCACACTGGCAGCAAGGGAATCTATAACGTCTTTATTTGTTCACGGGAAGGATACACCAGGAGTTCAAGTTTCTCTCTTCAGCTTTGGACTCTTGGTGCTTTGATCCTGATCACCTTTGAGAATAAAAGGGGAATTTAGCTCTTAAATGTGGTTTTGTCACTGGTGTCTCGGTTAACACCATCTGTAAAAGGATCGTTTTCTTTGTTACACAGGTCAAGGCTGAGACCACAGAGTTGAAATAGGAGTAGAATGATAAAAACTGTGTCTTTTTAGCTAAAAAGGGACAATCATTAACCATGTAAATAAACGAGTGACTACTGAGTTTTAGTAACACAGTCTATTTTGTTGCTTATCCATGAAGAGCAGGGAAGAGAAAATGTTTAAAGGCTTCAAAAAGATTTTTTTTTTAGTTGAAGAATTACACATCCTGGTATTTCAGCATTGCAAGCACCTGCTGACAGTATGATTGCGAAACAGGACATTCTCGAAGTTGCAAGAAAATGGGCACAAAAAAAGAGAATCCTGTTATCAGGTAAAATATCTGAAGACTGTGGGCCTGAGTGAGTGTGTTTTTCTCTCTGACTTCTAAAGCCGTCACATCCTCAAATTCAAACGAGCAGATGGCTGCCAGAAACACTCTGAAACCAGCAAGCTGCTTGCCTTGGACACATTATTTTGGTGTCTTGACCTCTTGACTCTCTCATGGATTTTTATTTCACTTGGGTTTGATCCAAGGCTATTGGAGAGGATTTTAAAGTCACCAATGACCTCTGAACTTCAGTGACGGCATTTTGGGGCGTTTTACCCTAAAGAGGAGATAAGGGCAGAAATGGCCATACAGTCACCATCCAGTGGGAGCAAAACAATATAATGACATTACTTGTGGTTTCAGTCGCTGCTGAAGTAAGCTGGTGAGGCTGTACAGAGAAGAGGTGATACTGGTGTGGGGAAAAATGTTTTTAGAGCTTGCAACCATAGCATCACCTCTTTTTGCTGACACTACGCAGCTGCAGCTGGCGACAGCTTCAGCCCTACCTCCATGCTCTTGCAAAGCAGCCACCCTCAGTCATACCTCCTCCTGGCTGAGTGTCTGAATTTTAGTTTCTTGACTCAGAAAGAGTGCAGAAATGTAATCTTTGATATGGAGTCGGATCTTGGGAATTGCCAGTAGATAAAGGGCCTTGCATTCATTTTCCCTGCAACTCTGACTGCTCTTCAATCCTGACCTTGATTGCTCCCAGTAAGAGATAGTACAAATCTCATTCCTCATGTAGACTTCCCAAGATGTTGTCTTGAGCTTCATCTCACAGGTGCTAAATGGCTTTTCATGCAGGAGATAAGATGAAGTTCTCTGATGAAGGATAAGGCTGATAAATTTGCTCCTTGGGAGCCAGGGGACGATGTGGGTAAAGGTCACCTAGAAGAGACAACTGAGCTGGTAGCGCAGTGGGTCATGATGACACTGAATCATGATCAGGCCACCACCTCAAGGAGAGGAGCAAGGCATTGCAGAGGGTACAATTTCTCTTGACGCCCTCTTCCCAAGTCCTGTGAAAGGAAATATTCCTTTTTCCTCCTTTACCCTGTCAGGGTCTCTCATGGACGCCTTCCAGCCATCTGAGGCTCCTGCTTTTACCCTTCCACCAACATCCTGCACCTTAACCCATCCACGGTGTCATGGTGTGACTATTCGCTCTCAAATTTCTTGCTTTACCCGCTTATCCTCACCCAGGGTGTGCTCTACTCATATCCAGGTTTCTTATTTCCCATCATTCTTACTGAACTGCAGGCACTTATTAAAGAAATTGGAGTGTCATCTAGTGCAGCTGCTGCTCAAACATAAGGGACTACAGCTATAGTATTCCTTTATGAAGAGATCAGTGACAACTAATTTTGGTGGCACATAGATAAAATACTGATTTAATTTATCTGGATCCAGTAGAATCTAAAAAGAGCTTATAAGAAATCATGCCTATACCTTAGTTAATGAAATTCTGGGCTGCTTCTGGGAAAGCTGACAATTGTAAAACCCACATGCCAAACTTTCATTCACAGCTTCATTGCAAAGTCATTACAGATATGACAAAACCCACCAAACTCACAGAGGTGTGTGTGAACACCCATGTGAGAATGGGGAGCCCCACACTGAGCATTGCTGGCAGCTTGGAGGGGACAGGAGAACAAGGAACAGATGCTCTTGATGCTGCCAGCAATACTCAATGTTGCAGGACCTTTTTTATTCCCACTTGAGATCTTGAGTCTGAAGTCACCTCTGCAAGCAAACCATAAGAACTTTCACTGCTGGTGGAACTCCTGATGCTTGGAGAAGGCTGCCAGAGGCCTCAGGCCATCCATCCATGGACCATCTCACCCTTCCTGTAGCACCACAGAATGGTTTGAATTGAAAGTGACCTTAAAGGTCATTTAGTCCAGCCCCTCTGCCACGGGCAGGGACAATTCTAGTTAGATCAGGATGCTCCAACCCTGGGAACACTTCCAGGGGTGGGGCAGCCACAGCTTCTCTGGGCAACCTGTGCCAGGGCCTCACCACATTCACAGCCAGGAATTCTTTCCCAATATTCCTCTGGCAGTGGGAAGCCATTCCTCATTGTCTTGTCACTGCAGGCCCTTGTCCAAAGTCTCTGTCCAGCTCTCCTGGAGCCCCTTTAGGCACTAGAAAGGGTTCTAAGATCCAGGACACTGATTAGTTTGGCCGGCCAGGCTGTGTGCTGTGCCCTTAGAGACGGATATGGAGGCTGATGCAGATTGTTTTTACTGGTGCTCTTTGCATCTGGTTTGCTGCACCCAGAAACAACAGAGGCTGAAATAAATCTATTTGCACCCTATCTGCTGTTCACCTGTGCCCCGATCCCCTTGTGTTTATATTTGTGCTCATTATGACACAGGGAATGAGGGTGAGCACAAAACATTAGTCCCTGAGGCACAGCGATTTTCAAGCGGTTACTCTGCAGGCAAAACGCAAGGTGCTGGCAAGTAATGCCTGCAAACTTTGATGCCTTGATTTCTGTTGTGTGGGTCAATATTAATAGCAATATTGTATTTCCAGAGCTGGAAGAACTAATGATTATTTGGTATGTAGCCGTTCATTTATACTTGGGAGCAAACTGGGACACTGACACAACAAATGTGCAGCTGTTAACAAGCAACACAGGACATTGAGTTTCAGTGACACAACTGAGATATCACTTCCCTTGTCTAAAATGGAACCTCTTTAACATGTCAAAAATATAATTTACTTATCTGACTTATTCAGTACCCTGGGGAAAATACCTTTTTCCCTGGAACCTGCAGATTAAGGTCATGTTTCCAAATATGTGCCAAATCCAATCAATAATTTCATCCCCACTGTGACCAAACACTTGAGGTATTCTTGAAAGGAAAATATTTTGTTTGATATGTTTAAACAAGTATTAAATCAGATCACCTTGTGCATGAGAAGATTTCAATGAAAGAAAAGATAATGAAACATTACACTGTGGTTGCAGGAGCTGAGCCAGAGTTATTTTTTTTTTTTCAATGAGGTTTTTAACTCAATGAGAAAAAATAGATGCCTATATCTATATATGTGTGTAAATATATTTTGATTGCGTGAACCCAAAATAAAACTTTCTATATCAAACAAAGAATTTGCTTACATTTGAAAGACATGATGCTGTAATCTTCCAGGACCTTCTAGGGACACATTTGACTATCAACGACCAAATGCTTGAAAAGAAATTATATAGAACACCTATTTTATGGCTGAAACTTCTGAAAAAGGAACCTCCCCTTTTGGGTGATGGTAAGGGAGAAAAAAAATTAAAATAATGGGTGACACTCCCTGTTGCAGGAAAGAGCACCTCAGTGACTAAAAATCTTTTTACTTGAGCTTGAGGGGAGTAAATATACAGGAAATGTACCTGTACTATATGTTGCCTTTTGGGGGATAATATGGCCTTTCCTCTGCTATCAGCATGTTAAGCCCTGCAAGCTTGGCTGCCTCAGCAACTGTCTACAGTTTGGACAGGTCAGGATCAAGGGTGGCTGAATCAGCCTCTGATGGTGGCCCCGCTCTCCCACTGCTGACAAATGGAGTTAAGAGTGAAGGAGTCCAGTTTCTCAGCTGGGCCTGAGCCTCTTCAGCCACTAGTAATTAAATGTGGCCAGAAATATTCCCAGGCATGGAGGCCAACTGGCACAGAAGGGTTTGTACCTCTGCTCACAACTGTGTCTTAACTTTCCTAACACAGCAGCTAAGTGCAAACAGCTCACAGGGATGAACCCTGATCCATGCTTAAGAATGATTTAGGAGCTTGCTAGTTGGACCAAAAGTGTGCTGAGAACAGGTTTAGTACTTTGAGTACACCCAGTTACATTCCTGTGAAAGCTCCCAGATACTGTTTAGCTTGCTTAAGTTATCGTTATGACATTTTTCCTTTCCTGATCAAGATTACTTCTTTACAGACAGGAGAAGGGAATTGTATGGCTATAAATTTGGTTATGGCAATAATCCTTTTGCTGGTTCATGAAATCACTCTTAATCAAGAGGAGGCATGTTTACTGCTGTCTGCAATCTAAGAATATTTGCAAGGAATCAGATGTGCTGTGTTTAAAGGGAAAAAAATATTCTGAGTGGACAGAGGAACTTTATAAACAAATCACTGTCCTCCCTACCCCACTGCACATCACTGACATCTCCCGGATACTACATTTTCAAAGTTTGCTACTTTAAATTGCTTACCTCCCAAAAAGCATCCCACCTCTAGTACTTGCCATGTGCTTTAACTATGCTACACTGACGTGCTGGTTTTGTCTGGGGCAGGGCTCATTTTCATCCTAGGGGCTGGTATGGGGCTGTGTTTTGGGTTTGTGCTGAACACAACGTTGATAACACAGAGATGTTTTTGTTATTGCTGGGCAGGGCTTGCACATAGCCAAGGCCTTTGCTGCTTTTTGCACTGCCAGGCTGGGGAGGGGCTGGGGGTGCTTGGGAGGCTGGGAGGAGACACAGCCAGGACAGGTGACCCCAAGTGACCAAAGGGATACTCCAGACCGTGGCACACCATGCTCAGTGCATAACACAGGGGGAGGAAGGGGGAAGGGAGGGATGTTTGGAGTGATGGAGTCTGTCTTCCCGTCACTGTTACCTGTGCTGGGTTCTGGCTCCCTGGAGATGGCTGAACACCTGCCCGCTCATGGAGAGCAGGGAATTAACTCCTTGCTTTGCTTTGCTTGTGTGCAGGGATCTTGCTGTTCCTATTAAACTGCCTTTATCTCATGAAAACCCATGAGTTTTCCAGCTTTTACCCTTCCAATTCTCTCCTTGATCCTGCTGTTGGGGGAGTGAATGAGGGGCTACGAGGGTCCTGATGGGGTTAAACCATGACAACTGGGATGCCATTAGATGTCCCATAGCAACTTTCTGTCCTGACCTGAGAAAGGCAGAGCAAGTCTGTTATCATGGATTTCTCTTAGCTACAAGAAGCTTAATACAAGATCTTTACTTCAAGAAGAATTGATTTTATCAAGGCAGGGCCATCTGGCAGAAGGTAGAGCAGGATTAAATGCAATCCCAGACCAAGAGGGAAGATCTTGGTACGGTGTCACCCAAATCTTGGCACCCTCCACCACCCCACAGAGACTCAAGAGAGAGCAGGGAGGCAGAGGAAATGTTTCACGCCTACACTCTTCACCACACACACCACAATCCCTTCTCAGTGAAAAGGTTTCAAAGCTGCCTCTTACTCTGATATGGGAGCTGTTCAGAGGAACACATCCCTTTGAATCGTTTAGCTCATGACACTTCTAACAATCACCTATGCAGCAACCTACTCATGGTTTGCAGATGGAGCTGGCTGTATTTCAGCCATGGCACTTTCTTTGTGGACAGCACCAACGCTGCCATCCACCTTTTATTGTTTTTCCCAAGGAAAAGATGGTGCAGACCTGTGTCAGGACCTGGTGTCACCTCCCAGCTCCCGTTTGGACACCTTTGTGACCCTGGCAGAACCAGCTAAAGGCACCATGCAGGTTCACAGCCTCGATGTTTCACAGCTGCTTCCTGACTCAGGAAGCTGCAATACCAGGAGGATGGCAGAATCCTTCATGCCAGCAGAATCTAATGCCTTATGATCCTGTGATCTGGTGCAAAGGCAGGAGGAGTGGGAAGCCCTGCAGACACCTGATTGAAGAGGCTGGGGGAGATGAGAGGAGACGGTGTCCTGCTGTGTGCTTCTCCCACCTCCATAACCTCTTTATTTTCAAAGAGTTTCCACAGGGCTCTGGTAGCTATTGTTCTCCGTGCCTGGCGCATCAGCATCCCCACCACACTGACAGGATGGGATTCTCACACTGCCAGCCCTTCTTGTTCCTGACAGAGAAACGAGTGGCTTGTTTGGCTTCAGCAGGAAGCAAAACGTGTGCAACTGGGACATCCCTGTGCTAACCATGTACAGGGTGATGCTGCATAGTCCATAACCGGCATGGGCTGCCTGGGCATGGGATCATGCTCAGACAGACCCAGAGGCATTCCACAAACATGTGTCTGTCTCTCTTCCTTCCAAAAGTGACCTGGGTCAAGCTTTGGCACAGCTGCTACTGATGTGCAGTCAGCAGTGAACGAGTGATTCTTTATCTTTGATTTTCAAGGAGGCTGCAGATTCCTCTTGGCCATTAAGATGAAAAGGAGGCTAATTCAAAGCTGGAGCAAAGTTTAAGGAGTAATTCTGCACAGGCAGGCAGGTAAGATAATGCAAAAGTTGTTCTTTTCTCTGTTTGGCCCTGTAAAATGAGAAATTCTATAAGGGCTGTGCATTTTTTGAGACCTACATTATTTCTTTTTTTCCTAGGAAGGCTTGAAATAGGTTTAAGCACTACTGTTATTATCTCTAAAATGACAGAGATATTTTCATGTGAGTTTCCCTTCACAGTCAGATATCCATATTCACCACGTGCATTCCTTTGATTCGGGGACTGCAGCTCCCCTGTGGTCCAAGGACTCAAGGTTCATTTTCTGTTGCTCTTTCTGCCAAAATGGGGTTATTAGAGACAGAAAAAAATTGCAAGGTCACCCACAGCCTTGATAGAAACAGGAGGGTAGGAGAATATTAGGAAGAAACTATTATCTGTAATATCCAGCTGCCTTTGGCAAACCTGAGTGTATTTGGATTGCCTGTACCAGCATTTCACTCCCCTGTTTCCAGATGATTGCCCTGGCCCTAGTGATTAACCACCCGAATACACCCAAGGATAGCCACAGAAAGAATCTCATGATAAAAAGGCTATTCCTGGCCTTCTTTCCATCACATCATAATCTGTCCACTAATATGGCTTGAGATCTCAGCAGATCAAAAGGTCATAAGATGCTACTGCTAAGTATCACTCTGTCTCCGTTCAGCCAAAGGCATTTTTACTGCGTTCAACAGGCAGAGGAATGTAATAGCAGAGCCTTCAAATCTGTTTGTATAATAGATGGAGTCTTCTCTTTATGGCATTTATCATCCTTCAGGGAATGACACCTGATAAATAAATCTCTGGTTCCCAGTGAATTTAAATAAAACAAAGGCAAAACATATCCCTGCGCACTGTAAATATAAAACTGCACAGAACATAAGAGCTCCCAATCTTCCACCGTCTCCTTTGCTACAAAAGCTATAAAGTGCTGACCATCCACAGATTCTGCCAAAATCAGTGGAGCCCAAATCTCTGAGTACACTACAAAAAGCATGGTAATAACATAGGAGGGTCTTAAAGATACATAACTCAGTCTGACGACAAGGTAAAACTTACACCTTTTGGTCTTCATGTTAGTGAAAACCAAAAACATAAGAAAGTGGGGTTATTAGCACTTTGATAGCAATAATAGAGTGAAAATGGGGAGAAATCTAATATATGGGTCAATAATTTTCCCAGGGAATAACACTAGGGGGGACAATTTTCAAACATCCTGGGATGAATAAAATACTGAACCACATCCTACTCAACACCATGGTGACTTGGGCCACTGGTCACCACTGTGCTGGTGGCAACTGATCCATGTGATGCCAGCCATTGCCTCCAGCAGCAACTGCAGCCACTTCTCTGGCCATCCTGCTTCCGAGCCTCTCAGCACGGGCAGGGATTGCTGCCCAAAACAGCAGGGAGAGAGGGCACCACTGCCAAGAGCCACCTGCCACCTGAAGCCTGTGTCTAGCGAGTCTGCAGAGGTAGTTCCTGTGAGCATTACCATTGGAAAATTCACTGTTTTGTGTCTCCAGCACACCTGTAGTGTTGTCACAACCAAATTAAACCCCTCAGCATTTCCCAGACTATTTGCCCACTCTTTGGCTTTCCAGAGCTCTGTACCAGGATGAACAGACAGTTTCTTTAACTGCAACTGGCAGTCATTTTGCTCCTCTCCATGTTTTCAAAGCTGAGAGCCATCAAAGATTAGCAGAAAAAATCATGACTATTTTTCCCTAAGAAGCAGAACTGGTAGTAGGCTTCAGGAAAAATCCTCCTAAATGCAAGTGATAAGCATAGACTGTGTGAAGGCTGACAGGTCTGATTATAATTATCACTGCGAGGGGACTAGCACTAACCTCCCTTCTGGAAGGCAATGACAATTCCTGGAAGGGAACATGCAAGTGAATTATCATAAACAAAATCACTGCAAGTAGAGTTGTCTTTCACTGGGAAACTTAAACAAGATCGAGATTTGGGGGTGAAAAAAACCCCCAAACTTTAAGAATTTATTAAAGTTTATCCTGATAGAAAATGGCAGTTAATCATACATTTAAGTTTTGCTGACTTCTGAATGATGGGCATAAAAGAATCAAGCAGGGCACATGAAGTGTAAGATGGAGTCATGCCTGCAAGAGGTGTTTGGAAAGAAAGGATATATTCTGAAAGTATACTTGAGGAACATACCTTGCACTTAAACATGGACAAGGAGCCCCGGTGAGGATGTTGTTTCTGAGATAAATATTCAAAACTATGACAAAACCCAGGCCGCTTTGCTCCAACCTTTCCCCCTTCCTCACAACTTAGCAGGAAGAAAGCCAAACAGAACCAACACAGATCTCTTCAAATTGCTTCTATCCATTGAAATCCTAACTTTGCATCTATACCTTAACTGAAATACAACAGCATCAGCTTTCAGCAGGGTTGTGAGGAAGATAGGATAGGTAGTATTCCTTCAAGATCATCCTCCCCCAACCTTTCTGCTTTCTTTGATGGCATTCCATTTTTCTTAGTCTGCATGTCTTTTTGGCATTTCTCACTCCATTTCCACTGGAAACTTGGAAATAAGCTTGGGCAATCTGGACTGAAAGTAGCAGTACCCTAGCTTTTTCTTTCTGGAAACAGGGAAACAGATATTATCTTCTTAATAGGGCCTGTGACTGCAGAGGAGATGAAGAGAAGAGCCTCAGAGTCAAAAGCAGTTCTAAGAGTTTCGTTCTCATTATATCTCAATGGAGTGGAGCAAATAAATTGTGCAAGGAGACATATGGAAGCTCACTATGCAAATGGCCTATTTAAGGCTCTTACTTCCTAATTAGGTCCTGGTGTCAGGAGGTTGGTAACAATTACTCACACATAGATCATTTGGATACAATACAAACTGTTATAAAACCCAAACCATCATAACGGCATGCATTAAAAGAAAACCAAATTAACATTTTAGGCTCATTTGTTTAGTGCTTGGACTATCAGTTTCTGTGGTACACATACCTAAATTTTGCGTCCAGCATTGCAAAATTGTGTTTGGAAAGGGAAAAGGAGGAAACAAAAATCATCACAGCCATATCCCCTTGTTCTTACCTTGTTCACAGATTTCGTCACTGGACTCTGCACAGGGAACCCACATTCTCTTCCCAAATTCTTCATCTGACTCTGTGATGTTTCCCAGAGCAAAGAGAAAAAAGAAAACCTTGATTGTTGGGATGACTGTGTGGAAAATGGTCACAAGCATCCAGAGTTTTGCTCTGCCCTTTTGATTTCCTTACATGTTTCACTATGACCACCACCACTTGCCAGCTTGGGCCCTCTGAGCACCCAGTGGTGGGGTCCACCCTCATTCCCGCAGTGTTTTGTAAGGCCCCCCAAGCCTTCCCTTACCCCACACAGATGTGTAGGCTTCCCCTCCCAAGTATCCCTTGTAAGCATGTTGGCATCACAGAGCCACCACAGCTTTCCCCAGCAGCCGTGGGGCACACAATGAGCCGTGATCTCAGGGAGGGACGCCGTGGATTCCTCTGACAACCTGTGCTAGAAAAGCTTGGGGAGAGAGCAGGAAGGTGTCACAAGAAGCCAATCTGCCTGGTTTGTATATGAGTTAAAGTAGGGAGCTGAAGCCAAGGATTACCACATTGCAAAACCATTTAAAACAGAGTAAGTGCTTGTGATTCAACATCGTGACTACAGCAAACCTGCTCTGCACTGCGCTTCGGTACTTCTGGTATGAAAACGAAGTCTTCCTCTCCCTTTCCTGCTCTCCCACCTCCTCTCCTCTTTGTCCACCTCTCCAGCCCTTCACAGAGAGGTGAAATATTTTACATTTTCACCTGTGGTGATGCAGATCAGAAAGCGTTTGCTTTGCTTTGCTTTGCTTTTCACTGATTTTGCCAAAGGCATCCTTTTAAGCATCAGCCTGTGCAAAGATAATAGGTGACACAATTCTCTATAACTGGAATCAGCAACAAATCAGCCATCTGCCACTCCGGGGGTCTGAGATTAACCCAGCTACTGGACCGTGACTGCAAAGCATTTGCACATTTAGATTACAGAAATGTGAGGTTACAGGTCCAAAAAAACAAGACTGTGAGTGGGGAAAGTGTGGGGAGAAGGATTGGAAGACAGCCTCAGAAGAGCCCTTTAGACTAACCCCTCCTGACACAAGTCACCTCATAACAACTCCAAGCAGACAATGTTTCTCATTATAAAGTGCTAAAAGGATGAAGGATTTGAAGGAAGCAACTTGAGACACATTAGACGTCATGTTTCTGGAGAATATGTCCGAAGACTCTTCTTTCACACAGAAGAGAAATATGGGGAGAAAAAAAGACAAAAACCAAACAGCTGCCTTGTCAAAGCCTTCCCTCCTCGGGAAGCATGACCAAGCTGCCCAGATGGCTTACTTGAGCATTTGGAAAGTACAAGAGGGTAATTTTTGCTCCAAGACAGACAAGATCCACAAGCTCCCCTAGGGTCAAGGTTTCAAGAAATGAAAAAGGTCTGCCTACTGAAGTAACAAGGTTTGTGAAGATCTTGTCATTTGTTGCTCACAGTTTACCTTCTTGGATAACAAACACTACTTTGCTACCATGCACACACGGATTCTGTCACTCCACATTAATACCTGTCCGTGTCTTTGGGATTGTCTCTATAAATCTGTTGGGAATTGCTATTTGGTAACTGAAGTATTTGAAAACTGAAGAAGTTAAATCAGTAGCAAACACAAGCTGGTTCCAGATCTAAAAGCATGAGCAATGGCCTGTACCGTGTGTGGTGGGTCAGGACAGACACCAGGGTCTCCTCTGGTCATGTGGATAGGTTTTAATCCCCACTCCTGCCGCTTTCTCTTGCAGGTTAGAATCCCATGCATCCCTGAGATTCCCATCCTCAAAGACCTCAGGTTGAAAAGAGGAGATTCTGCCCAGAGGAACAGGTGTAACTGCAGCCAAAAGTGTCAGTAAGAACTTCTGGAAAGTTCTGGAACATCTCACCTGTGAGAAAAGACTGAAGCATTGGAACTGTTCAGTCTGGAGGACAGAGGATTCCAGGGAGATCTTGAGCATCTGCCCATACCTAAAAAGGTTCCGGGAGAGCTGGAGAGGGGCTTTGAACAAGAACATGAAATGACACGACAAGAGGGAATGGCTTCCCACTGCTAGAGAGCAGGGTTACATGGGATACTGGGAAGGAATTCTTGGCTGTAGGGTGGGGAGGCCCTGGCACAGGTTTCCCAGAGAAGCTCCCCTCCCTGGAAGTGTTCCTAGGCTGCACAGGGCTTGGAGCAACCTGGTATAGTAGTAGGTGTCCCTGCCTATGGTAGGGGTGGAACTGCATCAGTTTTAAGGTTCATTTCAACCCAAACCATGCTAGGATTCTGTGATTCTATGAGATTCTAGCAAGGTCTGCATGGTATGTGCCCTGGGTGGGGATGGTATTTCAAACAGCTCAACTCATGACATCCAAAGGGACAACGGAAAACCAAACAGCATGCACACGTGTTTATAGAAACCTATGTGTTTTATGCGTGTCCTTTATTCAGAGAAAACAGGGAGGATCAGGTGGAAGGTACAAGAACACACTCCAGGTTCTTTGGCCAACCCTCTCATTGATATTTCCGTGGTGAAGAACGAACCGAGGTTTCCTGGGCCAAGCACTGCACACCCTGCAGTTGCAACAAAGGAAAAGAGCAAGAAGAAATTGGCAGCCCCTTCTCTGCGCAAACCCAAGTTGAACTGCAGCAAACACAGGGTACCAAGCACAGCTGAGAGGTGAGGAATTAATTTAGTCCTATTCCATACAAAACCTGCTGGCATCCACGCAGAAATGTGTGCCACTCCCAACAGCGTTAATTTGGGACAGAGCATTTGATCCTCCACAGAGGAAGGACTATTGATCTGTGAGGAGCTGTGAGAAGAAGAGGGTGAGGGGAGCATGCTAGACAACACCTTTAAGTCTGCCTGAACTCCCCTCTATTTATCACAGTGTTTCCAAAAGGCCTTGCCTGGGCAGGGGTAGGTGCTCCCAAACCAGGTCTTCATGTCTGAGACCAAAGGTGAGGTTTGAAGTGGTTTGGATGTGTATTAGGGCATGGTTTTCAGGTGAGAAAGAGGTCATGGGGATCATCCCATGCCTGAGACTACAAAATGGGCCAAGCTAACAACCCAATAATCCACAAGCTTCTGAGATGCAGCAAGCTAATGAGGCTCTGCCCGTGCTTTAGAAAGGTCTCCTTGAACTTGACCTGCTGACTATGTGAGGGTTAAAACTGCTGTTATAACAGGATCTAGACCTGTTTTCAAAACCAGAGACTGGGGTTTTCCCTTTCTCCAGTCTCTAGTTTCTGTAATGGAAACCTAAAACTTCAAATGCAAATTCCAAAGTGATCTGAAAAGGAACATCTGTGGAGTGGGGAGGAAAAATCTTTGCATTTAACTTCAGCTACTGAACTACTATGAGGTTATAACTTTTAAAATATAAAAAAAAAAAAATCAGAACTCTGTTAAAAAAAGAGGTGGTTTGGTTTGGTTTGGGTTTTTAAGTATCTTTTCCTTGCCTGCAAATGGAAGGACAAGGGGATCAACACAGGGCAAACCCTTCCCTTTCAGACAGAAATCACCACAAAACTCCAGCCCATTTCTTGCAAATGAAATAGCATCGTGAATCGATGCAGTTTCAGCTCTATATGTTTGTTTGTTTGTTTGTTTGCTTGTTTTATGCAGACAGGTTTTTGCAGGAAGGGGCTTTTGCAACCCAAACAGCGCCACTGCATCAATCAGGCGCTGAGCTGAGCCGGGGAGCCGCTTGGAAGTTGCCTCATCTCCCAGCAAATGGGAAACGGAGGGAAACACGGACGCAGGCGACGCTGCACCTTGCAGCAGAGACTCGTGTCCTACAAGTAACCTTGCATCAAGATACAGACCCGCAACAGCAGCCTTACGGGTACCACGAGAGGAGGAGGAAGACAGCGACCAGCAGGGGAAGGGCAGCAGGGAAAAACAGTCAGAAAACTCCCTGAGAGTCTTCTTTTTCTCCTCAAGGGGAAAAAAAAAAAANTCACATTTAAGAGGCGAAGGGGAAGCAGGGAGGAGGGAGGACAGTCCTGAGCCCGGCCAGTGGCCCCACGGTCTCAGCCATTCTCATTCCCGACACGTTTCCCTGCTCTCCAGCACAGCCCAGCTTCGAAATATTAGTGTGGCGCAGAGTGCCATTTTCGAGTCGCTGCAGCTCCTTCTTGGCAGCGGTTCAGCTTTTTGTCTTGCCTTCTCCTCCGAGCGCCCAGTGGAGGGAGGAGGGAAGAAAGGAAGAAAATAAAGCCCCGCTGCTTCGCTGCCGGGGCTGTCAGACTCCCCGCAGCACCCCCAGCTCTGCCTGCGGCACCCCACACCCTCCCAGCCTGCTCCCGACCAAACCACTCGGCAAACATAAATCTCCTTCCACCTCCACAGCAGCCAGTTCACAGCCTCCTTCCCCCTCTCCGCCGCCACCCCTTTTCATCGCGCCCTCCTTTGTACTCCTCTAAATTTTTCCAGCCAAGCGTTACAACCTTCCACCCTCCCTTTCTCCCCCATCCCCAGCCCTCCCACCTCCTTCTCTCGCATCGGCAGAAAGGATCGTGCCGTGGTTGCCAAAGCCCCGGCATCTCCCCGGAGCGGGGAGCCCCTGCACCCCCAGCGCTCCCGGCAGGTCCGGTGCGGCTCGGAGCTGCCCGAGCGCGGTGCTCGTGGGCGCACAGGCGTGTGCACACACACGTGTGACAGCGCAGGACATGCTCTGCGTCCCTGGCATTGCTGCAAACACATTGCGTTTGGCAGCCGAGTCCCTCCTCCTGCTCCCGGGGCCGGGAGGACAGCAGAGGCAGAATAACAAGGGAGGGACAGTGTATTTTTTTAAGCAACACAAACATGGCACTGAGCGCTTCCACCAACAACTTCTCAGCCTGCTGTGCTGGCAACCAGCTGCTGGTTCCAGCCTGGCACCAGCTTTGATTTGTTTTTCTCTCCTCTTAAACGCCCTCCTCCCAAATATTTATTCCTTTTTTTTTTTTTTTTTCCTTCTTCTTAAGTTTTTTTTCTTCCCTATTTTCGTCTTAGCTTTTCCATAGAGGCACGGCTGGTCCATATGCTGGCCACCTTCCCTCTGGTGACAGAACCTGAGGGAAAAGCGTGAAGCTGTGTCAGAGAAGGTGTAGGCTGGATATTAGGAAAAGGTTCCCCAGAGGGTGGTCAGGCACTAGAGCAGGCTCCCTAGGGCACTCGTGGCACCAAGGCTGCCTGAGCATTTGGACAACACTCTCAGTTGTATGGTGCGATTCTTGGAGCTAATAATCCTTGTGAGTCCCTACCAACCCTGAATATTCTATGATTCCATGATCCTGGGGGAACTCCCTGCCATTCCCACCCCCAAACCCAAAGCAGCACGCGTGGAAGGGGCACCAAAGGAGGCGACACATGATGTAGTACTCAATGGACTGAATATAGGAAAAAAAAAGCCCCTCATATGTACACACAGTATAAATATTCTCTTCTTTGAGGAAGAGAAGTACAGAGAGATGCCCTAAAAGCAGGCAGCACAACCCTTCTGCATGCCAAGATTCTGTGCTGACCCCAACCCCCTCCTCAAAGGAGGGGGGAGAAAATTTTTGTTGGAAAGTAGAGAAAGACTGAGTCAAAACGTATGTGCTCCATGGAAAGGACCTGAGAGAGACAACTTCAAGCCAGTGATGTGACTCCTATCAAACCAGAGTTTCAGACACTGACAAATGCACGACAGAGATAAAGCGCTATCAAATACACTTTGTCTGGTGACTGGAGGGAAGAGATTTGGAGAAAAAAAAATAATAATGCTGGTTCTGGGGATGGCTTGGGAAGGACATGGAAGGAAGAGAGATGCACTGATCATTTTATCACGGAGGCATGAGTGTATTGATCTGAAAACCTGGCTGGAGTCCTAGGGCATGGTACCACCCCATACGCAGCCACTGGTGTCCCTGGAGCTTTCCATAAACTGCCTGGATAGCTTTGTCCACTGAGAAACATCAGGGCTCCTTGGAAGCCACAGGACTCAGGGGACCCTGAAACAGATGGGCACTCGCTCCCTGTGGCAAATCCCTCAGGAGACCCAGCAGAAGTGCCAAAAGAAGGCTGGTTCTGGCTGAACACGTTCTGGCCACCTCCGGGAATAGAAGAGCAACCGTCGTGATATGGGGGTCGCAGAGGCAGCGCGGGAGGCAGGCAGGCAGACAGCATGCTCAGACAAAACAGCAGTGTCCTGAGCAGCTGCCTAATATGTAGCTTGGCAAAATCTCCTCCAGTTGTGGACGAAGCAGAAATCCCAGGCTGGAATTGTAAACCCATCAGCCGGGTCGGAGTTTTGCCTCCCCAGCCTGCACGGACAGCACAGGAGGGGAGTGCAGGGCTGGGTGACACTTCTTGAGCTGCCAGGAGCCACATGGAGGAGCTGGTCCTCCGGCCACTGTCAGCTGCTGCGTGGGGAGCAGCTGATGGGCAGGCACTGGAGTGGGCTTAAAGTAAGCAGAGGCCCTGCCATGACTGCACTCTCTAAGGGATGTGTGAGTTTGAGGATTTAAACTTAGCCTGACCCCTTAGGAGCACCTCTGCCACTGGGATGCGTACCCTGTGTAGGGTCCCCGTTGGGGCTTCTGCAGGCCACCGCAGCACAGCTGGGTCTGGCTGGGTTGGGTGGAGCATTACCTGGGTAGGGCCACCAAATGCCCTCTTCTGAGTCCTGGCTTCACTGTCCCAAGTTCTTTGCATAAGGATATCATCCAGCACTGGCCCTGCTTCCTCCCACTGTCTGCTTCCAAAGCCAGCCAGTGCCCATCTCAATGCTGTCTCCCATACAGTTTATAAGTCTGTTTCCTCTGTTTGCTATCCTTGAGGCTTGGGGCAGATTTCTGCCCTTCCCTCCTGCCCTTACTCTTAAGTGCTGGCGTTTGGCAAAGCAGAGGAGGTCCCTTACATGTGTCCATGGCAAAGAAGGACCTGACACCTCAGCTGGAGTCATCTGCAGAGAAAAACCCTTGCCTGCAGGTATCATTGAAGTGACTCCCAGAGAGAGGCACTTTCAGATCTTTTGAGTCAAAAGGTGCTATAAATAAAAGATATTACAGGCTAGCAAGTTCTCAGTTGCAAACTGGAGTGGGAAGGCATGTTTTAGCATCCTTTTCCTAGGCACATTAGCTCTTGGCAGACGTGATTGTTCAGGTCTTCACAGCTGAAAACGTCACACCGTGTGCAGCATGTTGAGTCCACACGCTCCATTTCCATTTTCAACAGCTCTAAAATCCACACTGCCCTATGCAATATCCCCCCCTCAGCGCAGAGAGCACCCAAATGTTGCATCACTTTGGGGGTCCTGACACCGAATATACACTCCACGGTCATCTTTCCCAGGAAGAACAGCCTTTGCCTCCATAAGCTCACAATAGAGGGTGCCTAAAGATTTTTATCAACTGGCTTCTGATGCTTCCCTTCCCAGGGTGAGCAAGCACTTTGTATCAATCTGGCTTGCTTTAGTGCAGTGACCCAGCGCTGTGCTCTGCCGCTGAAAGTTCAGGTCCCAGCTGCGGGGCTAAACTCTTGCTGACACTGTGCTGATTTCTCCGTCTGTGTCACCCATGCTGCCAGGGGAGGGGGAGAAGACGTTGGATTTTTCCAGGAAGGAAGAAAAAAGAAACAATGGGGCAAAACGCAGAGAAGATGTGGCAAAAGAGAAGGGGGAGGAAAACAATCCCTGTGTGTGCGCAGTGAGGCTGAGGAGAGGAAATCCTTTGGGCAGCACAGGGCACTTTGATCACGTTCTTTTTCTTCACGGAGGAGAAAATCTTGGCCAAAAGGCAACTAAATTGTTACAGGCAAGGAAAAGCTTTTAGGATGCCTTGAAGAACTCGTGTGTGTGAGCAACAGCACAGAGAGATGCAGAGGAGGAAATCAGTATTAGTGACGGGTGAACTACAAAAGTTTGGGTGGTTTGTTTTGGATAAAGATCCCCACATGGAGACGCTTATCTAAAGCCCTCAGTCTTCAGAGCAGGCCTAGAAGCCTCTTAAGAACATACTCTTCTTGCATGACTTCCAGTATCTCTGAAATCCGCTGTCCGTGCCAAAAATACAACAAAAACCAGCTTGCTTTCTTCTTCTTTTATGCAGTGTTTTGGCTCATCTGCCTCTGGTTCCAAGAAAAACCTACGTTTTTGTTTGAAGGCTGAACTGTGCTGGTTTAATTTCAAGCCATCCTTGTTCTCCTGACTGCACAGGTACAAGGGAAATAAAGAAAAAAGCTTCTGTGATTATTTGGAAATTTTTCAGAGAAGGATCCCTGAAAATCAGCAGAAAAAGAAGCTAGTTTCCCTGAGAAAAGACTACAAGCCTTGAGTTCTCCCACCTTAAGCAGACTGCTTATCTGTAAACTGGCTATTCTGCCATTAAATAACATGAGAAATCACAGCATTCCCGGTTCAAATGAGCCTGTTAGTCTAGGGTGATTATTAGTCATTAAACACTATTGAATCAATAAACTAAAAAAAAAAAAAAAAAAAGACTTTGAAGAGACTCTCATTTCCCCACTCAACCTGCAGTAGCCTTGATTTGACAGAAAAGAGTGAAAGAAAACAGTCTGAACATGATCCCATGCCCTCCAGTTTTCAGAAATCCAGGTGTAACTGAGGTAAAATAGCCTGGTGCTGTTGGAATGAATGCAGCGTGCTTTGATGGAGTCCTCTGGACAAACAGGGTTGCTGCAGGGCTGGATTTGACCTCTGACTGGATTTACACTAGGGTATCTGAGTTACTGCTACTCAGTGTGTAGGGCAGATCGAAATCAGGCTAGTGTGCTTCTAAAAATGTTGCCAGATATCCTGTTCTCCTGAGCCATTCCCCTCAGGAAGCTTTAAAGCACAGAGATTCACTTCACAATGCAGTGAATGTTTTGCTGCTAAAGACCAGAAGACGCTCTTCCCAAATGATTCCTTGTTGTCTTCTTCCCTGCCTTCCCTATTATTTATTAAATACTCAAGCAATGATCTTCAGCTCATCCAAGTGGTTTGGAGGCCAAGACTCAAGTTTTTAAGGAAAACTTAAGCCAGGTCAAGAGAAGCAATGGATAAAATCAGGGGAAAAGCTGTGACTAAGGTTTTAAACTACGGAGACTTCCAAAACAAAGGCACAGCCTTCTAGACAGCACAGTTTATAGAGGCTAAGTATTTTATCACTGAAGGTGATGGCACTTTTTGTGGGTGACCAAGACAGGTGCAGCAGGCCCAAGTCCCCACTCATACCCACACCTGTGAATGGGAAGCAGCTCCATTATCTGTCACGTGCTGGGCTCTTAGATCTGCCCACTGTGTCCTGCTGAATGCTGCAGGATGCTGATACTTTTTTTCAAAACTTGGCTCTTGTGCAGCTTCTGAGTTTACACAGTGGGAGAGAGACATGGGTTTAGCTTTTTGGCTTGAAAGTGAAAAATCTGGACTCTTTCAAGAGTGCTGAACAGTTGAGAAATCTGGCCCTGGGCTTTTAAGAAAAAGTGACCCAATCAATCCAGTTATTACACCATTCTCTGGCCTGTGACTAACACATGGATTGGTATTAACTCGCAGGAAATGTTGGCAGGAGTTGGGGGTTCCCATTCACTCGTGCTGTTTACTGCTCCCCGAGGAGCAGGGGCTGCAGCGACGATGGAGCCGCCGCTTCACAGGTGCACAGTTTATTCGCCAAAATGGGTTGTAAATCAGAGCAGAGGAAGAAAGGGCTGGAAAAATGCTTGTTTGTAGGAGCGGTCACTGGAAAGAGATGTTGACCGTGCTCATTTTGCAGGTTTCCTCTCCCAAGTCTATGCGTGCTCACACTGCACCAGAGGGATTGGGTCCCAGGTCGGAAATCCAAGGAGCATGCCAATAATTTGCCAGAGATTACACGTGGGGTGAACTTGTCCCTGATGTCCATTATTGGTTCAAAACCAGGAATTCTCATAGCTTTTTGGACAGATGGCTTGTCCTATTACTTCTTGTGTTAGATTTCCCACTGAGGCTGAAAGCAAATCCACATTCAAGCTGAAAGTAAACAACCTGTGAATTCAAAAGGCATTAAGTTGGACTGCCAAAGCATTTGCTGCGTATGCTGCAGATGTCAAACAGACAGTTTCCCACAGCCCTGAGCCTAGACACATAGCTAAGTTACACAGAAAAACCTTCCACCCAGCCTGAAAATCCATCCTGTGCAAAACTTGCTCTCCTTGCTGGCATTTTAAGGGCTGTAGCCTCAGCTGGAATGAATTAATGTAGCTGCTCTGATTTGAATAGAGCTATGCCAATTCATACCAGATGAGGATTTCACCCTTTGGAGGCCAAGTGGGAAATGGCTATCCCCTACTTTTTTAACAGTGTGGTTTGAGGCAGAAAAACATGAAGTGTGATGTTTTTTAAGGAGTGAAAGCGCACTAAGTAAGTTTCTTTCCATTACTATGAATCGTTTTTGAAGGAACCTTTTAGAGAGCATGGTCCTAAAAAATCAGGTTTTGCAGAAAAAATGAAAATAACACAACTTATAAGTACAAACAGCACAAGTTAGCCAACTTACTCCTATTCCTGATAGCTTCCAAAATGCCAGCAAAAAGTTAAGTAGGAACCCAAGCATGACATTGCTGTGGTATTGCAGGAAATTCAGAAAGTGGGAAAAACTGAATAAAATGGACTGTTTTCTCTGCCAGGAGTGTATGAAGAGGATGAAAACCCCCCGTGGAACTAAACTATACAAACGAAAAATATTCACCCATATGCTTTGAAATGCTCTAAACTTTGGAACCAAGTTCTCCTTGGCTATAAAGAGGTGCAAGGTAGTTTTTCTGGCATACTTTGGTTTAAACTGAACAGCACCATTGAAGTCACATTCTGTAAAGCAAGACTCATTCCATTTAAAGCAATGCAACCTCATGGTACATATTCAGGAGTGATTACTTGATTTAAGCACCATTGAAGTCACATTCTGTAAAGCAAGACTCATTCCATTTAAAGCAATGCAACCTCATGGTACATATTCAGGAGTGATTACTTGATTTAAGCACCATTGAAGTCACATTCTGTAAAGCAAGACTCATTCCATTTAAAGCAATGCAACCTCATGGTACATATTCAGGAGTGATTACTTGATTTAAGCCTCTGATTTATTCTTTACCATAGGATGCCCCACTTGCAGACTCCTGTTTTCCCCAAAGTAAACAGAAGGTCAAATATTACACCAGTAGAAATGAATGGAGATTTCTCAGACGATAGTAACGTGAAATTGAACTTTAGACTCTTAAACCTGCAGCCACTAGACCAATTCAGTTCACCAGAAAATTCAGCAGCTCTTTCCTCCAACCATACTTATTTTCACTTTACAATTCAGTATAAGCTGGCAATTAGTAATACTTTGCCTGTTTATAGAGCCTTACATCTAGAGGATCTAGAAACACTTTGTAAACACTAATGAATTAAGCTTCTTAACACCCCCTGTGAGACAGATACTGCTATCTCATTTGCACAGCTCGGAGAAGGGCGGGTTTGCTGAGGGTTGGAGCCAGCCGGCACCGGAGCTGGAAAACCACTGCAGGTCCCTAACCTCACCTTCAGCTCAGTACCACAAGGTTTTCCATGGATGTGGGGATGTGCCTGGCAATTTCAGAAGCTTATAATTATCTCCTAGAAGGGCCAGAGTGCCCTGATGTCTGTCAGACTGCAAACAGAGAGGACTGGACTTCCACCCATAGAGAGAACTTAAGACCCACTTAGAGGAACACCATGAAAATGCCATCTGTCCTCTCCTGAAACGGCCCTTCACATGTATGATCCTCTGATGTGGCAAACAGGGGAAAAACCTGGGATTTCATCTGCCCTTAGTTTTTAATAACAGCACTGACCCCGGTCCTGTCATCAGAAACCTAAAGCAACACAAAGGTCCAGGAGGACTTTTTCCCTTTTCATTTTTCATCGCCCATATATTTTTGTCATATAAGGGAAAGGTAAAATATCCAAACTTGCTTGCCAGTCATGCTGACTAGAGGAACTTAAAGGATTTTTAAAGAAAGCTTGAAGATTTTACTTCCAACATTATCAGGAATATTTAGATCCCAAGAAACCCTTAGGACAAGATAGGCATTGGTGAGATGAGTTTGGGTTTTTTTCCCCACAAAACACAGTCCCATTTATTGAACAGCAGCTAATGTCTGGTACCTATTTGTAGCATTTTCCATGTGGCCCTTCTCCAGATGCATGGCAACTGGACAATTTCCATGATGATTCTTCTGTCTAAAAATACACACCTTCCCCTCTTTTCAATGTATCGAGTCAGTCAGCCTATATATTGTTGAAGTTTTTCCCATTTAATAGTGCACTTAGAAAAGCTTAATACAAACATTGACCAATTCATCGCTGTCACAAATAGAAAAGCCTTAGAAGTAATCCATCTAAACAGGAGACAAGAGCAGGAGTCTCTTATTTAGAGATCGGTCAATAAGAAACAATGTTATGGAGGCTATTGTAAAGAGAACAAATTTTTAAAATTTTTTTCTTAAATACCTCTTTTCTTCCACAGATTGAAACTGAGGAGAATAGCAAATAAAATATTTGGGTTTGCTTTCAAAACTTGTTCATGACCTTAAATCCCAGGAATGGGAACAGACAGGCATTTGACATATTCAGCGTGTTGATTTGTGAACTACTGGCAGATTGCTGTTTGCCTAAGAATACGTATTTGAAATTCTTTTCTAAAAACTCTTCTTGATCTTTTCCCAGTTCACAGGCTGCTAAATGTCTGCATGACACGGTGGTGTTTGTCTCCTGAACAGAGGGACATTACAATCTCTAGAAGCAGGTTTTCAGTGGGAATATTAAAGGCACTATTCAGGAATATTGTCCAGTATTTACAGCCTCCACAAAAAGTACCAAGTGCAAACATGTTTGCTGGAATATTTGTCAAGAGCAAACATGACAGGATGGTGGGAGAAAGTGTACAAAGTCTAACCAAGCTTATAAAAACCCAACAGCTAATGAATACTTGTGGAAAATGTCTTATGGCATTTCCTCAGTGATGGATGCTTATTAGGAAAGCCTATAAAGCTAAAACTATTTTGCTGCCTACATTCTCCTGTACTGCAGAAGTGAAAGATACTTCCATGGTNAGACTGGACAACATGTCTTATTGAACAATAACATACTACCACAGCGTTACATGGCACTGTAGATCCTCTATTCAGGCCCCTTCCCTCAGTGACAAAACTGCTTTTGGGTTGGGTGTTCTCCTGTAAACAACCCAGTAAAGACCCAAATAAACACAGCCAACTCACACGGACATTGGCTCAAACGCACATGGCCAGGGCAGGAGGCAGAATTGCAAGGAAAGCCAGTGGATGCCCTCAGGTTTACAAGCCTGCGTGAATGCTGGGTTACGGACTCACCTGAGCCAAGACAGTGCTGTGCAGGCAAGTGGGCATTCATGGCTGAGAAAATCACCTCTTACTGAAAAAACAAGGCATTGAGATCCAATATTTTTCGTCAATGACAACCAGAGGAAGCATTTGGGATACGCAGCAGTGGGACACAGAAGGTGGTTAACATGGACTTGCAGACTGAGAAAGCTGCCTGGGGAAGATATTTGTTGTTCTTCTCACATTTTACAAACTCTGTACCAAATTTTGCTTCTAAAGGGAAGCTTTAATAGAGTGGGACCACTAACTCTCTGACACACTACTGGTGTCCACTAACACAGGATGGACTAGGTTACAATCACAGTTACAGGCTGAATTTGTACCTGTGCTCCTCAAAGTACTCTAGCCGTGTGAAAGCTCACCATAAGCTCTTGTAACTCACTGCTGTAGATTTTCTCATCAAGCATGACACTTCCTTTTTTCACCTGACCAATATTGAGCCCCTCAGTGTGTTTTCTGAGCAGGAGTTTACTGAAAATGATCTTTGTTCTGCTGCGCATGCAGCCAACTCACAGAGTAACATGATAAGAGTTCTTTCTTTTAAAAAACTGCAAATTCTAGTTCACTAAAAATAGGGTTTTGTTTTGCTAATTCTGCCTGCTAGTTCTGAACTGAATACATCGTTCCTTATATTCCCCTCTCTGGGAAGGTAGGGGAAAGTGATGGACCATTCGGAATGTTTCCATTCTGTCCCCTCTGTTCATGCATTGCTAGAGATGATGCTGTATAATGCATGACTTACCTGCAAAGACATTGGAGGAGTAATGAAATAAGCAGATGCTCTGTCAGCAGGCTTTTAAAACATTGGTATTGCAATCTGAGATGCAGTCAGCCATTACATGCATATGTCCTTTATTTATGGAGCTGATAAAGGCTCTATGTCAGGATCAGTCAAGCTGCCTTTTTACTTTCTGCTTTTCTTCACATTTGAGGAAGTTGTTGTCTGGATGTTTTATCCTCACGAAAGCTCCAGATTTGGGAGAAAAAGCAGGATTTGCCTCCTGTTTTTTCTATTAAAATAGAGGTCTGAAAATCTAAGCAGATCATTGGGGGGTTCCTCATCATGAATCCTCTCCTTGAAACACAGATGATGTCTGAAATAGGTGGATCTCCCAGGAATTGCTTATTTCTCTTCATCAGTTAGAAAAGGAGCTCGGAACCACTACCCCAGCTAGACCACAGATCACACCACAAGAAAGAGAGTAGGTTAAAAATAGATATTGAAAAAGAAATCTTCCCTGTGAGGATAGTAAAGCCCTGGCACAGGGTGCTCAGAGCAGCTGTGGCTGCCCCATCCCTGGCAGTGTCCGAGGCCAGGTTGGACGGGGCTTGGAGCAACCTGGGATAGCAAGAGCTGTCCCTGCCCATGGAAGGGGGTTTGGAACAAGATGATCTTTAATGTCACTTCCAACTCAGGCCATTCTATGACTCTATGATTTGCATGTATTCACTCATCTGTAAATTCAATTTTGCATACTTTTCTGTAGTCAGTATTATTCTAGGTCATTTCATGGCAATATAAACCACATTTTCCCCCAAACTCTGTTCCAAGCACCCATGACAATTTAGAAATCAGGGGAAAGCAGGCGCAGATCAAAGGGAAGGATGGTGTTAACATTAACAACCACCACACGAGGAATACTTTGCATTATAAATAAAATAGTGCTGCTCAGCTGCAGGAGGAGTGAGTTTCTGAAGTCACTGAGCTTCATGGCTGTGGCTCAGGGGAGGGTTTCAGTTCATGCTCAACGCTGTGCTTGATTACTGGTACATCACCCAAAGGCTCACAGCAAAACAGATGATGGGACACAGAGAAGCTCTTCTTCCTAGCACAGCAAGGAGAGCTGCTGCTTGCTGACTGACAGCTCCCCAGCCGGCTTATGTGCATCTAATTACCCAGCCACAACCCAAATCAAAATGCCCCATTGCAGCTGGTGTCTCACTTAATCCATTCATAACATGAGCTAATTAGCATTGATGTTTTTGGGCAAGTTTATTCCAAATGTGGTCGAGTCCCAGGCTTTCAGCTTAGTTGCTAGGACCCATTGAGGATCCTGGGAGAGGCTGTGTTTCTGCCCAGAAGGCATTTTTCGGTCTTACTGATGGAGAGATTTAGGAGTGTTTCAGGGGAAGATGTTGGACTGGGCTGAGATGAATACTGACATATAAGTGCATATAAGGGCTCTTAAGCTGCTCTTGCTGCTACACCCTGCCTCAGCGCAGGAGAGTTTGTAGCAGAATCACAGATTTTCATATCTTGCACCGTGTCTGAATTCANCTGCCTGCTAGTTCTGAACTGAATACATCGTTCCTTATATTCCCCTCTCTGGGAAGGTAGGGGAAAGTGATGGACCATTCGGAATGTTTCCATTCTGTCCCCTCTGTTCATGCATTGCTAGAGATGATGCTGTATAATGCATGACTTACCTGCAAAGACATTGGAGGAGTAATGAAATAAGCAGATGCTCTGTCAGCAGGCTTTTAAAACATTGGTATTGCAATCTGAGATGCAGTCAGCCATTACATGCATATGTCCTTTATTTATGGAGCTGATAAAGGCTCTATGTCAGGATCAGTCAAGCTGCATTTTTACTTTCTGCTTTTCTTCACATTTGAGAAAGTTGTTGTCTGGATGTTTTATCCTCATGAAAGCTCCAGATTTGGGAGAAAAAGCAGGATTTGCCTCCTGTTTTTTCTATTAAAATAGAGGTCTGAAAATCTAAGCAGATCATTGGGGGGTTCCTCATCATGAATCCTCTCCTTGAAACACAGATGATGTCTGAAATAGGTGGATCTCCCAGGAATTGCCTATTTCTCTTCATCAGTTAGAAAAGGAGCTCGGAACCACTACCCCAGCTAGACCACAGATCACACCACAAGAAAGAGAGTAGGTTAAAAATAGATATTGAAAAAGAAATCTTCCCTGTGAGGATAGTAAAGCCCTGGCACAGGGTGCTCAGAGCAGCTGTGGCTGCCCCATCCCTGGCAGTGTCCGAGGCCAGGTTGGACGGGGCTTGGAGCAACCTGGGATAGCAAGAGCTGTCCCTGCCCATGGAAGGGGGTTTGGAACAAGATGATCTTTAATGTCACTTCCAACTCAGGCCATTCTATGACTCTATGATTTGCATGTATTCACTCATCTGTAAATTCAATTTTGCATACTTTTCTGTAGTCAGTATTATTCTAGGTCATTTCATGGCAATATAAACCACATTTTCCTCCAAACTCTGTTCCAAGCACCCATGACAATTTAGAAATCAGGGGAAAGCAGGCGCAGATCAAAGGGAAGGATGGTGTTAACATTAACAACCACCACACGAGGAATACTTTGCATTATAAATAAAATAGTGCTGCTCAGCTGCAGGAGGAGTGAGTTTCTGAAGTCACTGAGCTTCATGGCTGTGGCTCAGGGGAGGGTTTCAGTTCATGCTCAACGCTGTGCTTGATTACTGGTACATCACCCAAAGGCTCACAGCAAAACAGATGATGGGACACAGAGAAGCTCTTCTTCCTAGCACAGCAAGGAGAGCTGCTGCTTGCTGACTGACAGCTCCCCAGCCGGCTTATGTGCATCTAATTACCCAGCCACAACCCAAATCAAAATGCCCCATTGCAGCTGGTGTCTCACTTAATCCATTCATAACATGAGCTAATTAGCATTGATGTTTTTGGGCAAGTTTATTCCAAATGTGGTCGAGTCCCAGGCTTTCAGCTTAGTTGCTAGGACCCATTGAGGATCCTGGGAGAGGCTGTGTTTCTGCCCAGAAGGCATTTTTCGGTCTTACTGATGGAGAGATTTAGGAGTGTTTCAGGGGAAGATGTTGGACTGGGCTGAGATGAATACTGACATATAAGTGCATATAAGGGCTCTTAAGCTGCTCTTGCTGCTACACCCTGCCTCAGCGCAGGAGAGTTTGTAGCAGAATCACAGATTTTCATATCTTGCACCGTGTCTGAATTCAAACATCGCAATTGAGAAAAAAAAAAAAGGAAATAAAANAACAGAGCTGAGAAAAGAGGCCAGTTACCAGAGCTTTGCATTTCCTTTTCAACCTATGGGATTAGAAGATGAGAGCAGGTGCTAATGGGAATTTTGCCCATGGCAGAAAATCAGAATCCTAAATCTTCATCTCTGGAAATCACAAAAACCCTTAGCAATGATCTATAGCGGCTGAACTTGGAAATTGGTGATATAAGGAATTGTCACTTGGCAGAAAACCGACTTTCTGCTCCTTCAGCACACCACAATTTCAGTTTAATTTGTAACAGGATGCAAGTGTAAATGAACTGACAACAGAGCTATCAGCTATTCTGTTGGTAACACTTGGAGCAATAGTTTCGATTTGACTAGACACAGCTGTCCACTGCATGGAACGACCTTTAGCCCCATCCTTGGCGAAATTCAATTCTCTCCATGTCTGACTCTGTCCACAGGGACTTGAGTAGCGGAGCTGCCAGAATAATCAGCGCATTGCTTAATGACAGGCACTCCAACAAGCAGCGCGGCCGTGCATTGTCAGAAACGCAGCACACAGCTCCGGGGAAGGGGCGGGGAGGGGGGGGAACCCCCTCGTTATTCAAAAAGAAATAAAACAGTTGTATGGGAGCAAATGCAGATGCGTGCAGCCGCCTCTGCTTGACAAGCGTCACCAATGCGCTGGCACCTCGTGTGTGTGTGTATGCAAATGTGGAGTTTTCTTGTGTGTTTGTCAGCAAATATGCATTTTTATTAGATTTCCCTCTGAAAAAAGAAAGAAAAAAAAAGCTGGGATTCTGCTGCTGCTCTGCATTGTTCTGCTGGAAAACAAATTTTCTATT
>VYZQ01010397.1:131323-150229 GCA_013400655.1 Mystacornis crossleyi
CAGTGAAGTAAACGCAGCACAGAGCTCGGGGGAAGGGGCGGGGAGGGGGGGAACCCCCTCGTTATTCAAAAAGAAATAAAACAGTTGTATGGGAGCAAATGCAGATGCGTGCAGCCGCCTCTGCTTGACAAGCGTCACCAATGCGCTGGCACCTCGTGTGTGTGTGTATGCAAATGTGGAGTTTTCTTGTGTGTTTGTCAGCAAATATGCATTTTTATTAGATTTCCCTCTGAAAAAAAGAAAGAAAAAGAAAAGCTGGGATTCTGCTGCTGCTCTGCATTGTTCTGCTGGAAAAGAAATTTTCTATTTTTATAAATCTAAACGTGGGTACGTCCCATATGGTGAGGCGTGCATGGCCGTCCAGATGTCTGTCATCCAACGTGTGTGAACATATGTCTAGATGTACACAATTTCTCTGTGTTTACTACACTGGCCACTGCAAAAAGAAATATATTTGCGCTGCAAGCGTCAAAAACCAGGAATTTCACAACTTTCATGGCTATTTGTGTCAACTTATTTTCTGCTTCAGTGAGTGTCTCTCCAGCAGCGTGAACGAAGCACTCCCTCACACATGATAAGAAAGACAGGTCACCGTGGGATTAACATGTATGTGCCCCAGCCAGCATCATAGCTGGACCCACAGGGATGAAGCCAACACTTCCTAACTGTTTTGCTGTTTGATTCAGCAGCCTGAACATAGCATGCTCTGTCCAAAAGTGGACCCATCCTTCCCCTCACCGAGGATCACCGGAGGTGCACACTGCTTGTGTTGGCAAGACTTGCTACAACTGCTGCTATTGGGAAATTGCAGGGGGTGATGCACCAACTCCACCTGCCCCACAAGCCCCGAGGGGTTTCTCTTGTTGCTATTTTCGCTTTGGCAGCACTCTGGGCCCAAGTCTGTGGAAGATTCGTGTTCAGTTATTATTCTGACCGGCTGCCAAAATTTTCCTGAGAAATTCAAGGCAGAAAAGGGGAATGTTGATCTTGCACAGCTCATAACTCAGCCAGAACAGAGGGGAGGTTCATGGGAGCAGGGAAAGGCATGTCTTCGGCTGCAGGGCTTTTGTCCCTGCCAAAATTCAAAGGTTCTTTTTCAAACAATAGAGATATTACTGCTTGTTTAAAAAAAAAAAAAAGCCACAGAAATAAAGTACCTATGAGAAACTTTGATAATGGAAAACGTTAGGAACGTAAAACTGCTGGTCTTCACCTATAAGAAAACAAGGTGGTGTCCAAAACTCTGTGAAATCATGTTACAGTGGGACCTATTAAATTACCCAAATACTTACCCAAACACAGAGTCACTGCCACTGCCCTGTCACTCTCCCCCTACCAACAGCTCTGCTATTTATTCAGGAAAGGGAAAACCAAAATGTGGCCCTGGTAGAAAGAAACCTTAAAAATCATGCAGTCCCGCCCTCTACTCTGAGCAGGAACATCTTTCACTACACCAGGTTACTCTGAGCCCCATGCAACCTGAACTTGAACACTTCCAGCGATGGGGCAGCCACAGTTTCTCCGGGCAACTTATGCCAGGGCCCCACCACTCTCACAGACAAGAATGTCTTCCTAATATCCAGTCTAAACCTATTTGTCAGTGTGAAGTCATTCACCATTTACTGTCACTCCAGGCCCTTGTAAAGTGTCTCTCTCCATCTTTCTTGCAATATCCCGTCAGGTACTGGAAAGCCACAATTAGGGCAACATAAAGCCTTCTCATTTCCAGGCTGAACAACCCCAATTCTCTCAGCCTTTCCTCCTTGCAGAGGTGCTCCGTCCCTCTGATCATCTCGGTGGCCTTCTCTGGACTGGCTCCAACAGGTCCAGGCCCTTCCTGTGCTGGGGGCCCCAGAGCTGGATGCTGCACATAGACCCTAAATTATTCTCCTCAGGTAAATCCATCCAACACTTTGTGCAGAAATGGCTGCAGCTGTTTGACCTACCTCTGCCTAGCGTTTCTCTTCCCCAACCCTGTTTGCTCCTCCCTGGCCCTCTCTGTGATCCCCCCTGTCACCTTCCCCACCACACTGACACTTTTTCATCAGCCCCCTCAGTGACCCTTAATGGTCAAGTCCTCTCTGGCATTTGCCTTGGGCTAGCGCTGTCTTCCTTGCTGACATTTACACCCTTCCTTCCTGTTTTTCCTTCACTCTTCTCATGCTGGTTTTCTTTATTCGCCCTTTTAAACTTATTTAAGTTTTGATGGCTCCACAAACCTGTATCCTTGGCAAAGATGTTATTCCAGTTCTTGAGCACACACTGCTTTTTCTTAACTTAAAGCCAGATATTTTTTGTTTAAAGTCCTCAATTATAAATGCAAAAATGACACAAACTCAGATATCCATAAGATATCCATCCTGGTTTCCAGCAGGGTGACATGCACACAACTGAAAATAAGTATTTTCTTCCATATATATTCAAAATTTTCATTTCCTCATTCAATACCCACTCTTTGTTCACTCTCCAACTGAACTCAAATAGGCAAAGCAGAACATAGATAAAAGTTGAGAAATAACTGGTACATAAATCAAACTCCTCATGAACAATCTTTCCCTTTTTTCCTCCACTATCAAATTAATTTAAGTACTTGAAACAGTGTATTTCTGTAGGTTCTTCTAAAACAACATGTTGTAGAACAAATTGAAAGTCTCTCAGCAATTTAGAAAAACCTATTTTTTACAGCCCTGAGAACTAGAATATCAAATTGATCTTTAGATAAATAGGCTCTTCCCGGCACAGGTCATTGGAACAAGTAAGGTAATAGTAAAAATGGAAAGTAATCATCATCACATATAAATGAAAGGGCATTTCCCAAGTCTGCTGCCAATCTCAGTGGCGTAGAACCCCTCCTGGAAGCTCCGCAGTGTGCAACTGTACAAAGCTCCACATGAACATACCAAAAAACTACTAATAACTATGTAATACATGTGGGACTCCAGAAACTGGGTTAAGTAGGCAGGAATTGCTGCCTACTTGCAATTCCATCACTACTGAAGAGGGAACAGGAAGGGAAGAATTATTCCAGTTCTCAGAGAGAGAGAGAGAAGGAGAGAGGTAGATGACATGGACGTCTCCGTTCCTCTCTAACCTCTGATCCTCTTCAACACAAGTGTTCTCCACCATCCTCTGGTTCCTTCAAATTTGATTCACACTCAACAGCCATGGATAAGAGTCAAGGCCACAGTGACAGTTGTGTTCCCTTAGGAAAAGCCAGGAACCAGACAAAGCCACTCTACTCTCCAGTTGTGTTCACCAAAAGTCCACACGTCCAGTGACTCTCTTTCAGAAATATCTCACCCATCCTTGAGAGCTGGAAATGTACACTCATTTACTCACAAACAGGGAACTCTGCCAGCAGCCTCACAACCTGCAGATTTTGATTGCATTAAATTGTTCCAAAGCAGGTTTTCCTCTTGAGCCTGGAGTAGAAGGCAATTAATTAAGAACCATTCCCCCCACCCCCACCCCCGGATTGAAGCAAATTAAATGGCAGCAGTAGGACAACTCTGCCTGGGATAGGGATTCTTGGAGAAGCAGGGCTTTCTCTGTCTGCACAGGAAGTTGATCCTATTACTTTGCTCAGCTGAGCTCGGATCATCTCTAAAAGGTGCCCTAAGTGTTATTCTACAAGACTGGGAAGTGCCACTGCCATTTATTTCCCAGACACAGAAGTCCAAACACAAAAGAGCATGAAGAATTTCTGCTCAACCACTTCCACTGGAGATAAAGAACACAGAGCTGGGAATTGAGTGAAAACAGTACAATATAAGAAAATTCTCCTCCTCAATCTGTGTGTGACTGCCATGTTAAACAGTCAAAAGCCACTAGTCCTTTCCCAGAGGTCATTCTTCGCCTCACTGTTGAGGAAGGGGAGACAGGGGATTATGGGACAACTCTCTGAGATGCCACATCCT
This sequence comes from Mystacornis crossleyi, assembly GCA_013400655.1. Lineage (NCBI taxonomy): Eukaryota > Metazoa > Chordata > Aves > Passeriformes > Timaliidae > Mystacornis > Mystacornis crossleyi. The sequence continues at coordinate 135,241 of VYZQ01010397.1, forward strand.
CCTGGAAACATCCCTGGCATATGGCCCCTGCCCAAGTGTGAAACAGTCGTAGCTAAGCAGAAGAGTGTTGAGCAGTTTCTGAGAAATTAGAGATAGGTAAATCGATCAACTGAGTGAGAGCCCCAAATGTACACTGGATTAATCTACTCTTTGGAGAGGATTAGAAGAAATTTTATATCACCCAGAACCTTTGCCAACATTTCCTATTGCATTCTCTAATTTCCCATCAGGAAATCAAACCCAAATTGCTTAAATTCACCCAGGTCCCTGATTCTGCACAAATTGAAGACTACAGTGATACTTCAACCTGGAGACATCTTAAAGCTTCCAAACACTTCCTGCATTACCTGGAAGCTTGGCTCAATTCCCACAGTGGGAATTTAACCTGCGTGAAGTGGAAATCAGAGGAAATCCTCTGCCAGTGGCTCCTATTTGCAGTTGTAATGTGCTAAGCTAGGGAACCACATTCAGGGTCAACACATCAGCTCAAGCAGAGTCTTTATCCTGGCAGTGTCACAGCTGTCCTCACTGCCACTGGTACAGGACTGTAGGCTGGGGAAGATGGCCAAGGTGATGAAACATTTCTTTCTTGTTTTCAAGAGATGCATAGGAAACTGAAAACAACAGCAAAAATATTCTCCTTCTAATTGAAAACACAGTACCAGTTAATGGTCTTTGAAGTGATTGTATGTGTGTGTTTTGTGGGGGAAGGGGGAGAAATGGATCGCTGTAATCAACACCCCAAAGGACTATAAATCAAACAGCATACAGCTGTTGGTATCAAATATAACTCCTTTCGCACTACATCAAAAAGCTTTAATTAACAACTAATTTATTCAAGTGAAAAAAGAAAAATTCCCTTGCACTAAATAATTGTATTATAACTGGGGGACTAGTCTGTATTTTCCCCCTCTCAAAAGCATGACAGGAGAGGAAATTGAGTCTTTAGAGAACAGCAAAGTAGAAAAATGGATCAAAGATTCAGGGGGCTTGTTGATTGGCTTTTTGAGTCAGCAGAGACCAAATCAGCTCATTTAATGAAAAAAGCCACACTGCGAAGTCTGTTTGCTCTAGGACTTCCTTTTAATAAAAATATTTATAAAAACAAATGGCAGTGGCTAACTCCAGGCATGGTCTGGACAGGTGTTGCACAACCCTGCCCAGACAGCAGTTTCACCTCTGCTCCGTGTCTCTGTTTTGTCACCCATGGAGAGGTCCCATGGCACAGGTCAGCAAGGGAGGTTTCAGCCATGTGGGGCTCTAGACAGAGCAGGATGGCCAGCAGCGGTCTCTGAGCAGGCTCACTTGGGAGCTGCACCACACTTGAACCCCGAATGTGAAAGGTCAGGATGGCCAAATAAACTCTTTCCTTTCCCTCCTGCTGAGAATCATAGAATCATGGCATATCCTGCATTGGAGGGACCCAAAAGGATCATAAAAAGTACAACTGAAGGCATGTGCTGGTGCAGCCCAGGCCTTGCACACATCCAGGAATGCTGCTCCTGCAGGCCAAGAGCCCATGCATGAGCATCCCTGCCCTCCAGAACCAGCCTGGCCACCAGAACCATGTGGCATGACCTGTGCCCCACCCTCACCTGCTGCCAGCATCACTAAGGCAAGAATTTGAGCGATGTCTCTATTTTTCTCCTTTTTCCTTTTTTTCTCTCCATAACTTTGTGCTAGTGATGACTAACTAATCTCTGTCGAGGTAAGGTAAGTGCCATTATCCTGCTTTAATGGCTAATGAAGCTGAAGCAGAGTAAGTAGTTTACTGGTTGTCTCATCTTCAGGGTCCCATCATGCATGTTTTACTGTTCCTTGGAGTGCACTGAAGTTTCCCATTAATGCTGCCATTGATTACAGTGTACAATCTTCAGGGCAGGGACTGTGATTTTCTTTTCATTTGCTTAATGAAAAGCACACTGCCTTTTAATTCCTCTGGATTCTGTTGCCTAGGTTTTAGGTGGGAGTCCCAGTGATGGGAGGAGTGGAGGGACAGACGTGTGGCTGTGCCGCGTGGTGTCCACGGGCCAGCAGAGGCTAAAGCAGAACCAGGCTGCAGGCTCAGCACTTTCCTTTATGTTCAACCCCACCTTTGAATCAGTGCCTGGGTGGTGCTGGTGCACCACCGCCCAGAAAAGTCCACGTGGAGTAAAACCATGCTGTGACACAAATAATTTTTAGTAACAAAATGGTTAAAGGGAAGCATCGGGTTTGCTGCTGTAAACATCAAACCGAACTGACAGGTGCAACCTGTAAACATTATCCAACCCAGAGGACAACAATAATTCCAACACGGTTAATTGATTAGTTTATGGGTAAAATTAAATAATTGGGTCCATCATTCTAATGATATATTGCACCATAAGAATGATTTGAAAGGTGGGCAAGATTTATTTTGCTTTTGTGACAGCTTTATCCTGTTAGTCATCAAAAATAAAAGTAATGTTCAAAAAAATCCCTGTAATTCATAAAGAACACTCCAAAAAGCTTAAAAAGAGCTTAAAAACTGAGGAGCTTAAATCTTTCTGATATATTTCAAATGTACAGGTGTGTGCTAAAATACATTTTCTATACAGATTTCAGAGGTAATTTTCAGAAGCGGTATTGATCAGGCTTTTAAATCAAATTCTTAAGCGTTTACATATACAAAGCTCTGAAAAGATGTATATATAGGTTTAAGAGACTTGGGTGAGTTTAATTTGGTAACCTTCAGCCCTAAGCACCAAGGCCGTGAACAGGATAGCTTTACACACAAAACTGAGTATCGTGGTCCTCATCTATCTCCAGTGACTAATTATGCCATTAAAGACTAACCAAGAATGTGTTAGACAAGTTTTCAGACACCAAGAACAGGTTCCAGTATTCCTACTGACCGACACTGCTTGCGTAAGAGAAAGGAAAACCACAGAACAGGACAATTCATGGCTTCAGGGAGCAAATTGCTTAATGACTTGATGGTCAAGATATCCACCTAGGCTCAGGTCCTGCCTCTGCCAGTGACTACAAAGATGAAAACTGCTTCATCTTTTGAGTCCTCATCTATAAAAAATGATCTTCATCACTGTGTGAAATTCAGCAGGTTGTGATGCTTAGGTTCCTTTGGGCATCACAAATTATGGAAAAAAAAAATTTCAAGAACAATCTTCCTACTTACTTCCACCAAAGATGAATTTAGGCACAGTGAATAAAATCTGACAACTCTATGTTTGGCTTAAGTATCTTTTTTTGTTGTCCATAAATTGTCAACTTCCTTGTAAATCTGGGCAGAGAATATAAATATATCTGGTAAACGGCTCCTTGAAATTAAGTAAAAATTACAGCACCCAACAGCAAGACCCAAGCTAAAAAAAAACACCTGCTGGCACACAGAAGACTTCTTTTTTATTGCTATTATTATTAATATGATGATGATGATGATGATGATGATGAAAATTCAATGTTAAATCCGTGCTGCCCTCAAACTGAAGAATCTCCTTCTCCCCTTGACTGACCCATTTGGGATCAGCAGAACTTCACCTTGCCCCTTGCCCAGGAGGAGATGTGGGGAGGAAAGGGCACCGTGAGCATTTTGAGCTAGGGGTACTCTAAGCACAGCATCATCCTTTGTTCCTCAATGGCCCTTTTGCTTTTTGCACACTCGTTCTGCTTCCTGTTTTACCTCGTCCCTTCCCATCCTTACCCCCTAAACAATAAAAGCTCAATGGGAATGCAAATGCAGCTCTCCATTTAAAATCCCAGCCGAGAAGGCAGTGTGTCACCCATATTTATGAGCTCTAAATGGCTTTTATCAAAGTGAGGTCGTACTAAATCACCCCCAAGCTGTCATAAATACAAATGACTCGACATAGTCTGCAACAAGCCTTCGGGGGAAAATTATATGATCTGCTGTTGCAGTTATGCTATATCACACAGCGAGCTCATATATTTCCACTGGCAAGGTAACCTGATCCTTCAGAGGACACTAATAGGTGAAAGGGGGGACGAGAGGAATAGTGAATCAAGCAGTGCGTGCCTGCACGTGTGCGCACACGTCTGTGCACGCACCTCCCAGCTAAAACCCAGGCTCCCCTCCCCGGGTGGAAGAGGAGGTCCTTGTGGTTTGCAGAATGAGATTTCTTTGGCTGCCTTAATGGAGACGGGAAGCTGCCAGCCAAGAGAGTAAGATCCAGGGCCTCACCAGGGTATTTCCTATTTTAAAAATTCATGTGAAGGCATGAAAATTATTAAGATATGAACCAGAGCTATCCAGACTCCAAAGACTGGACCACTTCCAAGCAAATTAAAGAAGCCATTCCTCAATCTCAGCTGGTGAAGCCTAGGATTATAGCAAAGTCTACCGCAGGATAAAGAGGAAATACTTACAAAGGAAGCATGAACTGGGCAGTGGAAAAAAACAGCGTGGGCTCCTGAGATAAGGGGCACTAATTTCTGTTTATTAACTTGTTTTTTATTTATGTGCTAACATAGAAACACATATATATAAAGGAGGAGAAATTCTGATCAGATGCCACAGATCATGATAGCAATTTAGGGGAGCCTCTAGGGACAGAGTTTGGGACAACCCAGTGAGCACCATCCCCACTCAGCTCTTTGCAGGCAGCCTGGCCTAGATTCGATGTGACAGTGTGGGGGCTCAGAATCCACTGCTATTCCTGTGGTCACACTGGGATGTTGCATCACCTTACATGTGAAAAAGTCAACTCCAATGACCATTTGTTCATATTTTTCTATCTGGGATGGAGACAGTGCCTCTGTCTGCTTGGCAAGTTGTTACAGCGATAAGGCAGATTGGGTTTGCTATCTCTAACGTAATAGAAGCAATATGCCAATTTTCAGCGATCCAGGTCAGATGTGGGCATTTATAATGGTACCCTTCTTGGACAATGAGGTCTCTAACATTAAATTATGTATTTTAATTAAAAGCTGGACTTACTGAACTTAAGCTACTAAACTTGATTTTCGGCTGCTGTGAGCCTGGTGGGGAGCCAGTTGGACAGCACTGCCATTTTCCAGTGTTGGGCTTTTCATAAATGCTCTGCTCAGGAAACCTCCTCACTCAGGAGCTGAAGAGGCAGCCTGGTGAAATGCATGTTTGGGCCATTTGTCATCGAAGAGGACAATAAGAGCAAAGCCATCAGAAATCCTGTTTTGAACTCCTTCTGTTGTGGTTCACTGTACTCCTTCCCCCAGGTACATCATCTCCTGCCAGTGCTCGGGAACAGGCAGCCTTGCCTCGGGCTGGGGGCTGAGGGTTATCAGCCCTGCCCTGCCTGCTGGAAGGCCCACACTGTCAGATGGGAGGAACCCAAGGAGCAAGCGAGCTCAACACACTGTCTGAACAAGCTCCTTGTGCTTCAGGAACTCCACCAGCTTCCACAGCTGGGCTGTTGGCATAAGCTCCCACTGCTGGGTTTCATGGGAAGGGAAGCAGGGAAGATGTGAGGGAAACAGTGAGGTGGTGGCAGGCTGACCTGTGTTGACGGTCAAGCAGCAAGGCTCACCATCTGAGAAAGGCCACCTGGAAACCAGCCAGCTGGCTGTCCGATGTGATTAAGGACAAAATACGAAATGTTTCAGAGGAGGGAGAAATAGGATCGCAGGTCTGGGTTGCATAATCTCATGCATTTGTGTAACCAGTCTAAACAGAGCGTGTGAGCTGACCAGATGTTTTTCATTTCAGTGTACAGCGCTGTGGAGCAAATCAGAGACCAACAAGTGCCAAACACAACGGTGGCTTTGCCAGCACTCTTGTAATCAGAGCTCAACAAAGGGCGCTGTCAACCCCAATCTCTGGGCTGACAGGTCAATCTCCTGGCTGGGTAAAGAAGAATGTTCTTTACACCAAGTACTTATATCTGAGCTAAATATCAGTAGTAGCTGGTAAACATGGGGTTGGGTCTCAGTCACTGAACCAAATACCAACAGAAAAAGAGCCAGCAGGATTGTGTAAATGATATGATCCATTCTGGGAGTGATCCATAATGTAATATCTATTTGTTTAGACAGAGTTGGATACTGAATTTGTGAGACAAAACCAGCCCATATGAAAACATAGGGGAAAATATATATGCACACTCATTTATGATTAGAGCATCATTTTGGTTTGGAAACACTGAGCTCCACTTAAGGACCACTACTCAAGGACTGTGCAGAGAAAGTACACTGGGACAGTGGTCTGAGCAGGTGACCAGTTTTACTTTGTTGGAGCCACTTTTATCCCCAGGCTGATGTATATATATAGACCTGTGATGGAATAGTAAACCTTAACCAGATGCAATCCACACCCATAGTTACGTGTGCCTTACACACACACACACACGTCTCCCACAGTATCCTTGGTGGACACATTCACTGGTTACCAAAACTCTCTGGCAACAGAAAAACAACACATTGTGCAACCTAACATAGCCTTGGGACAACAGCTGGTCATGTCTGCTGTAAACTTACATAGATGAGGATTAGTTACCATGAAGAAGTTGTGCTGCTTTTGCTGCATGTGATGCCTTCTCCAGCCACCTAGAAACAGAGACTAGACAGGAGTAAGGGAACAAAGGTAGGTATTTATTTGAAGGGCCTTCAAGGTACACCCTGGGGAGCCGGAGGCTGCTTCCATAAAATGGACCCCAAGATGGACAACGAGTCACAAGTTCTGCACACTTTCATAGGTTTGGTTCATTTGCATATCAGCATAAATTCACCAGTTAAAAATTTAGCTCTCTTCCATTTCTCCACCTCTGTCATGGTCCTAGTTTCCACCTTTAGGCTTAGGACAGCCCGAGTGTCCTTGAATAGCAAGCTCAGAGAAGCTTTGTTGTGTCTGTCTGGCCTAAGAGAGCAGCTAACAAGCTGCAAGAGACTTCAGAGTTACACACTAGGCAATACAGGATTTGAAAAATATAAAAGTTAAAACCTAAGGCATCACGTGGATAGCATTATGTGGAAGTTACAATGCTTCTAGACTGCAGTTATGTAAGAATGAGAGAAAAAATTATCTCTAAAGGTGTCCTAATTCTCAGAACCGTGTGTGATCTAGGTGTCATATGACTTACTATTGTTATATTACACTGATAAAACGCGGGGCGTTGTCCTGGCATAAAATCTGTGCTGGGTTATACAGACCAGCCCTTCAAGTGTTGCATGTGAAAAACACTGTAGTGCACTTCCTAAGTACATTAAAACTTTGAAGACTGGTAGCTAATACAACTGATTTATTTAAAGCTGTGCTGACTTTTCTGAACACTCCTCTCCGTTTTCTCTTTTATTTTTAACTGTTGCACTGAAGTGAATATGAAGCCAAGTTTGCAAGTCCGGAGGCTGAAATCCTCTCCCAGGTTGCAGCAGGTGGTACAGCACAGCTGTGCAAGCCACAGAGTGCTTCCCTGCTTTCAACTCCAGCAGCTCCAACAGCAAGGGAGCAAGCCTTCTCTCACTCCACTCAATATAGAAATAAACCCAGCTTTTAAAATTGTGCTCACTGGGAGCAGGGCAGCAGGAGGATCCAGGCTCTGAGTCCCACCTCTAAGAAGAGCAACAAGCACCACATCATGGAGGAATCATTTTTAACCAGACTATGGAGGAATCATCATTAACACTGACAAGTCATAGACTCCTAGAATGGCTTTGGTTGGGAGGGAACGTCAGATCTCATCTTGTTCCAACACACTGCCGTGGGCAGGGACACCTTCCACTAGACCAGGTTGCTCGGCTGGTGGCATCCCTGACTGTGTTCTAATACAAATTGTCCCTCACCAACATGATTTTACTCACAGAAGTAATAAAACCTGTGAGGTCTGGCTGAACAGTTTTCACAGACTTTTTAGAACTGAAGTCAAGGTTCCTAAAAGCTCCCTAATGACATCTGTGAGAAAGGAGACTGATTTGCCTTGAACCGTACAAGTTGGAAACTTCTTAAGTCCGAGCCATTGTGCAAAATCTTAAGTGTTTTATCCATTTCTTTGCATCACAATTCCCTCAAGTTTTGCAGTCCAGCAACTGGACCAGATTAGCCTTAAGTATGCTTGTTTCTTGGGCGCAGAGAAAACTATTCTTTCAACTTTCCCAGTTTACATTATTTAAAAGTTTATCCCATGTTTTTAACCTTGCTAAACATTGTCCATCCGTATCTGGCCAAAGTCTGGCTTGTCCAGGTCCTCGAAATTCCCAATGGCACCACAGCTGGGGACTTTTTGTAAGCTCTGATTTTGTGCTTGCAGGTCAGCAGCATTTCAATTGTGCAAAATAAGGACTAATTGTATATTTTTTTAGCAAGCATGGGTTGTTGCACTAGAGATAAATGAAACAACTGAATTAATATACTTGTGCAAGCTTCAACATAGGCTAAGTGCAGTGTAATGTAAGTATTGCCATCCACTGCTTCTTTTAAAGCCACTGCATCTCAATACAAAATTATGATAATGACTATTCTACATACAAGCCCTATTTGTTCATGTTTCCTTTTCATGCTTATCTCCTTCGAGCTTATCTTAGGGGCTAGAACAACTAACCCAGGAAGGAATTACACCAATGTTTGCTCTGTGTGAATGATCAAAATGTTATATTTGAAACTGCTCCGGGGATACCTCTCTGTTTATTTGCCTCTTGAGGTGGTAAGAAGGATATTTTCCACCAAGTCAGTTTAACTACGGTTTGTACCAATAGAAGCATTTTCATTTAAAACAAGAATGTGACAATGACAATGATTATAACAAATAGATCAAGCTTACTTTTGAGTCTTCTACTTGGTAAAATATCAGGAGAAAATTTTTATCTTAAACAGGGTTGCAGTGTTTACTGCCTCTAGAAAAGCCTTGGTAGCAGATGATCAGAGCACTTTTTGAACCAAAAGAGAGCAGACAGTGTGATGAACATGTGGGTGACAAAATGCTGACCAGAGCCACCACAGCAGATCAACCTTCAGTTTGGGATATGGTCAAAAGCAGCTTCCAGGTAGTGCGGGCTTTCAGTGAGTTAATTAGTCCATTCACTTACCAACAACTTACAGTTTTAGAAATCTATGTTTTCACTGGCACAGTGAATGTCACTGCTATTGTGTCACAGTAGTGTGAGGCTAGAGAGAAAATGCTTAGACCTCTGGATCCCTGAGGAATTTGACCTAGTGGCAGCCAAGACTATGGTGCAGAGGTTGAAACTGGATGATCTGTAAGGTCCCTTCCAACCCAAACCGTTCTGTGATTCTATGCTTCTGTTCTGGAAAATCAGTGTAACCCAGGTGAGTTGCCCAGGCCTATTCAGTCAGTCTGCAGCTTCCTCACAAGAGCAAGAAGGGAAGGCCCTCTTCTACCCAGTTACCAGTGACAGGATGCAAGGGAGTGGCATGAACTTGTGTCAAGGGAGGTTTAGGCTGAGCATCAGTAAAAGGTTCATTTCCCAGAGGGTGGTTTGGCCCTGCAACAGCCTCCTCAGGGTAGTGGTCACAGCCCCAAGCCTTACAAAGTTCAAGAAGCATTTGGACAATGCTCTCAGACACATGGTTGTGACTCTGGGTGTTGTCATGTTCAGGGCCAGGAGTTGGACTTTGGTGGTCCTTGTGGGTCCCTTTCAACTCAGGATATTCTATGATTTTATAATTCTATGAATTCTTCACATTGGGAGGTCTCATTTATTGTTGCACAATTATGTGCTATAATGACGCAGTGACCTGGCTCAAATATGAAATCTTTTCTCACAGGAGTAGCAAGTTTTTCAGCAGTGGCTGAAACAAAACAGCTTTAAGGGTGCAGGCTCTGAGCTGACACAGGTTTTACCCCTCAGTTCTTTAGCTGGCCCTAACAATACAAGGTCTGGTTGAGATTGGGTCTCCCTGGATAAGTACAACAGAGAACACTTAAAGTATTAAAAAAAAAAAAAATCAGAAACTTATCAAAATAGCACAAGAAAGGAGTGGCACAATCAGAGCAACATTCAACCACAGCAAGGAGCTGCTTCAAGAGCACAAGGCTGTGATTGTCTTCTGGGTGGGATTCATGAAACTGGCTCATAACCAGAGCCATTGACTGGAAGAACATTCACAGAAATACCTGATGACTGCCTGCCTGGGGTACACAAGATGTCACACAGACTCTTAAGCAAATTCAGAGTCATTCTCAGATTCATAGTTCTTAGGGTCAGCAGAGACCTGAGAGGATGGACAGACAAATTTTTTTGGCTGAATCAGACATGAGGAAGGAGTTACTGCTACCAATCCATGTCCAGCTGGCTCTTCTGGACAGGGATTGCTGCCAGCCCAGTTTTGCTGGCTGTCTCTCCATCTGAGCAATCTGAGCGGGTCCCAATCCACATCCACTCTCCAACAAGTCCAGAGTTCTTTTGGATGAACAGCTAAACTGAGAGAGCCAAGGCAGTGACCCCCTGAAACCGCGGGGATGGAGAAGGCATGGGAACAAGCTGCCCAGAGCACGACCTACACATCCCAGGTCTGCCACAGAGAATGATTTATCTGACCTTTCATCTGAGTTGTCCAAGCTGACCACTCAATTTGCCCATCTATGCCCTGAATCATGCTCAGGAATTGCCTGGCTCAGTGCATACTTCAGGTGACACAACCTTGCCTGGAGATATCAGGAGACGGAGGGAGCCTACCATGAGTTTTGTTCAAAGAACTGTATTGCCCTCACTCTTCAAAATGTGCTTACCAGTGTTGATGCAGCCTGACTGGTTATAGATTCTATTTGTTCATGCACCTGGTCTGTTCCAGGCAATACAGAAGAAGATCCAAGAGAAAACAAGCTGCCTCTCGCCATAAAACCAAGAGGTCTCACTGCTATATGCAGTGCCCTAGAAGAAATGAATGTTTGAAACATCCAGCAGGCTCAAGAAGCAAAAAAAGATGCACACGCACACACACACACACGCACACACACACACACACACGCTGTTGTTGCACTCTTCCCCCACAGACCTCCTTTGTCCCTGTAGCTGCTATCGCCCCCCGTAGCCCACGCTCCCCTCTGTCCTCCTGACCCCTCCTCTCCCTCCATTCATTCTTCCAGAATTTATCCCGCTTCTTTGACTCGGCATGTGTCTGGGCAGATGTCCAAAAAACCTCCCTTCAGCAACCGGGGGGAGGAAATTCCTCCAATTCAGCCCAGGCTCTTTCCCCCCACCCCGCTTCCCGCCTTCACTCTCCCTCTTTTTCTTGCTCCTTCTTCTCTTTTAACATGCTGAATGATTGATAACACTCTCCTTGCCTCGCTGCTGCCTGTTTCAGCCCTTTTTGTCCAGCATCTGCAGCCCTGTAGGGAAACAAGCTCTCCGAGGCGATGGGATGTTGGGGACCCCCTTTGGTTCTTTTCAAAAATTCAATAAATAAAAGGAAAGATAAGAGAAGCACAAGGGAGTCTGGAAGGTCTGGGGAGGCGGGGGAGGAAGGGAACAGTTAGGAAAAACCCTTGATTAGGACGAGTCCAAAACAAACAAACAAATTAAAAACAAATGCTTTGCATGTCCCCTATTCTCCGTTTACCATGGAAAAGTGAGTGGAAAGATTTGTTCTCTGTGTTGTTTTGCATTTTCAGGCCCAAAATTTAAGTTTTTGCAGAACTTCTAGCTTCTTGTTATGCTGTCATTATGAATGACTTTGTTGTCTTAAATTCACACTTTCTGGAGCCTTTCATTTGCTTGAAGATCTTGGACTTCATGTAAAAACAAAACAGTGTTTGTCTTTCCAACAGCAGAAGGAGGCTAGCATAACCTCCGATATAACACCTTATACGTCAGAATCAAAACACATACCTAATTTTTATGGGTCATGCCACTGTGTCTTATGTTTGTACATCCACGCAGGCATCCTGTCTTCACAGCTCTAAAATACCCACAGGATGCCATGCTAATGCCTCAGTTTTGTTTAGATGCTCACATTCTCTTTATAATTCTCATTCCAGGCATGAAACTCATTGAAATCGATGTTCTGGCTGTGTTATTTTAGCACCGTACCTAGGACATATTTAATATAGATGTAAAATACAGAATCACAGAAAGGCTTGGGTCGAAAGGGACCTTAAAGATCATCTCGTTCAACTGTCCTCTCACACTCTCTGCCATGGATGAGATTGATATACACATATTACGTGCAACAACCTCCCAGTGATGTCTTAAAACTTTATTATTATGATTATTGTTATTATTATTGTTGTTGTTGTTGTTATTACCTGAAGTGCACATGGGAACTCGTGGCCTGTACCAGGATCAGCACATCATGGCACTGGGCAGAATTTGCTGAGACAACAAAGCCCTGAGGCTGTTCCAGAAGGATGAGTAAAAAGGAAAGATTGTTATGCCCATTTAACAGAGGGAATCTGGAGATGGACCAAATTATGAAGAGAAGGATGAAAAGGGTTTGTTTTATCTAACTTAGACATCCAGGTGTCAACTGATTCCAGACTCCATCCACAGAGAACAAACCAGCATCTCCAGAATTCTTAAGAAAGCCTTTGAGTGACTCTCATTTATGATATGACTCCAGGATGTGGAAAGTCATGACTTTTTAATCCAGCCAACATCACCCAGAAAGTCTCTGGCAGAGTTGAGATTTCTACCCACATATCTCATGCCCTAGTCCAACGCCTGAGCAAAGAGAGAGAGAGATAAAAAATATCTATTTTTCTTAGCAATGCTACCTGTCTTCTCAGTAACAGAAAAATTGTTCTTTCAAACCAGGAGAAACAGATAGCATAAACTCTTCATATTTTATTAATCAAGGTTCTGAGTTTTGAGGTTCTGCCTGAAAATGAAAGGTAAGTTTCAGTGACATGATAATTCAAAGTTAAACAAACAACTCACTGGTGTTTAGAAGAAGTTACATTTAAACCTTAATAAGACGGAAAACAAAACATAATAATCAGCAAGATGATTTTTTTCCCCTTATTTTTAAATTGAGGCAAAAAACCCATCACGTCAATTACGTCTGGGAGAACTCTGTGTTGAATATTTATTCCTCGGTAGCTCATAAACACTCAGCGTCCTTGCTGTAAGTGATCTCCCTCTCCTGGGCCTGGAGGATACTTGTCATTTCTGTGTAGGCAGCAATCTATCTACCTGCTGCAAGCTGCTGACTGCCTCAACAGGATCTGGGGAAGAGAAGCCCTCATTTATTTATTTGAAACAACTATAAAGTGCTGTTGGGAAATTTCAGATGTATTTCCTTGTCAGATGTGTCCACACTGAAGGTCTCCTAATGCAAAGCTGGTAATTACCAAAGGTGAAATATCCAACACAAACATCCAACCTACCAACCCAGCACTCACCCAGCATCACTGAATGACACATCCCAGGAAAATAATAGCAGTAATAACCCATTTCTCAAAGAAATTTCCTGACAGAAGGCTTGCTTCCCTTGAAGGCAAGTGTTAATGGTGTCCTACAAATTCAACATGACCTTCACAAATAATTCACTGATATCTGCAGCCTGAACATGCAAAGACTGGGAAACCGAATTGTTTTCAGAGAAAATAGTTAGCTCTTGATTTCTGAGCTCTACAAGATCACTCAAAAGCCTGGGGGAAGAAATTATAGTCAAGCTCCCCAAGATGTCATAGACATAGAACTGTTCGTGTCCTGGTTTAAAGCACTGGGTGGTCTCACCTACCAATTACTTTAACTTTTTTTTGCTTCACCTACACCTGCACTTACAGTATGGCCTTTCCAGTTTAAATACTGCAAAGTTCTAGGTCTGAAAAGTGAGGTGCAGCCGTTTGCTGCCCCACTGTCTGATGAAACCTTTCCAGTGAGAGTTGCTGCTAGGAAACCCTGAAAGCCCAGCCCAGAGCTGGCAGCCTCTCATCCCCTTCAAGCAATCTCACAGTGGGCTCAGCCTCAGGGATATGAGCTCCCAGGGGTGCCAGAGTGAGGAATTTGTCCCTGCTTGGTCCTGAATGCAGGACTGATAAATGACAGGCGCACACTTTGCGCTGAGAGACGAAACCTCCCCCAGCCCGTCTGGGGCAGCAATGCTTATCTGGTGTCCTCTTTCCAGACCTCTTGCTGGTCTTGAATGTGAGGCCACTGCAAATGATCCCAAGCCACATATTTGAAAGCAATATGGGTTTATAGTTTCCACAGATGTCTTTTTTTTTTCCCACTTGAATACTACCTATTAAGTATCTGTCTAAGTACTATCCCTGCAATAAAGCCCAAGCAATTCAATGTTTTCTTGGATGAGAGACATGACCTAAGCTCTTTGCACTGAGGTGAGAGTTGTCCCCTTTTTGTGCAGGCAAGTATGCAACTAAGTCCCCATTTTGGACTTAGATTCAGATGCAAATTCAGCCAAAATACCTCTGGAGACCAGCCAAACTCTTTCTAACACCATCTCCCCCATGCACCTTATCTTGTCCCGTAAAAAACAACTGCAAAAGTCAACCCAAAATCCCGCTGGCATTGCTCTGCTCTATGCAGCCATGGCAGGAACTATGTTTCACTGTCCTGAGCCAGTAGTACAGTGTTCCTCTGAGCTACTGGTGGATGAAGTGGAGAAGTGAATGTAAACTCATCTCGATCAATTCTCTTTCCTCTCCATATGCTCATAGTACAGATAATTCCCCTTTACACCTGTGAGCCAAAATTTCAGGTGGTTTTGAGGGGTTTTTGTATTTTCTTTTTTTTTTCTTCTTTTTTTTTTTTTTTAAGCTGTGTAATTGCTAGAATCTCCCCCAAAGAAAAGAATATACTTATCAAAATCTATGACCATAGAAGCAAAACTGCGGGCTTTGCTCTGAAGGGACCCAGTAGGTTTTAAACCATTTTGTAACCACTAGCAGCTAAGGACCCATAATGTCAATCTCATTTGTCATGGGTGCAGAGGGGAATAAATGTCCATTAGCAATGATTTTTTATGATTCCACAGAGAATGCAAACCAGATTTAAAAAAAATATGGGATGGCTAGTAATTTCTTTCCACTTATTCAGTAGCTTTAGGTACTTGATTTTGAGCAAAATTTAATTGGTCATTGTTATGTGGCAGCAGGGTTAT
>VYZQ01010397.1:151654-165737 GCA_013400655.1 Mystacornis crossleyi
ATTTTCTTCTTTTTTTTTTTTTTTTAAGCTGTGTAATTGCTAGAATCTCCCCCAAAGAAAAGAATATACTTATCAAAATCTATGACCATAGAAGCAAAACTGCGGGCTTTGCTCTGAAGGGACCCAGTAGGTTTTAAACCATTTTGTAACCACTAGCAGCTAAGGACCCATAATGTCAATCTCATTTGTCATGGGTGCAGAGGGGAATAAATGTCCATTAGCAATGATTTTTTATGATTCCACAGAGAATGCAAACCAGATTTAAAAAAAATATGGGATGGCTAGTAATTTCTTTCCACTTATTCAGTAGCTTTAGGTACTTGATTTTGAGCAAAATTTAATTGGTCATTGTTATGTGGCAGCAGGGCTATGAGGCAAAGGGAAGAGAAGGTAGCAATGGTTTGGAAAGATTTACATAGGGAGAACGTGATGGGGCAGAAAGGAGTCTATAATAAACAGGGAAGGCAGAAAATCTAATTAATAATTAGTATAATGACATCAGCTGTAGGACTTGTTCTGGTGTGCCAATAAATCAGACTCTAAGCCCCATGAACCTCATGCCTTTGGCTTCTGGTCGTACCCATGGTATGGGACACAGTAAAATGAGTATAAGTATCTTTAGCTATATATGCTATTACATATTTATTTGTATCTCTGTTATTTATAATCATATCTCTATCTATGCCCATACTAGTCTATCTCCATCTCTATCTGTATTTCTGTATCTCACTCCATCTGGATCTCTAACTGCATCTCCATATCTATCTTTATCTACTCTAGGACAAACATTTTTACTTCAAAGTTTACAGAACACAGAGAATGGTTGCCTGCAGGGTAGCACAGAAATTTAGAGGAGAAAAACACACAACAGAAAGGAAAAAATGAAAAATTATACATCTCTGCACTGTCCTCTTCAAAACCAGCTTTTAAATGATTGTTTATGACCAAACTTTGTCTGCATGCTTCTGGCCCTGGGTAGAGTTTAAGCTCTTGGTTTTCCCTATGTAACGTATGAATTTAACCTGAAGGGCAACATTATCATTTGACCCGTGAGAGTGTAAGCCCCAAAGATCATCAATTCCCTTAAATTGGTGGCCCAGTCACTCATTTAATGCCTCCACGTCAGCTTGAAATAAGACTTACAGTTTGATAGGTCAAAGTGAAAAGGGGAGGATGAGAGGGGGAAAGAGGGANCTTCCCCCCATACTAGTGATTTTTTTTCTGATTTTTTTTTTTCTTTTTTCTTTCCTGAGCAACCTGGCAGCAATAAGCAGAGCAAGGGAAATTTGCTTACACAGTGTGCTGAAGAAACTCTTGAAGGCTGCAATACCAATCAGGCTGGTTTATAGAGACAAAGTAATTAAAAATCAGCAAGGACACCAGCTCTGGAAACCAAATCAAACCATTCACATCCCCGCAGAAATGAGATAATAAAAACATATGCACTGAGATAATTTTCTCTAACAAGGACCCCAAGGAGGTGGTGAACTGGTGGTTCATCCAGAAATCTGACCAGAGCAGGCTTACATTGACCTTGTCCTTTTCTGCCTTCCTTCACTATAAGATTCTATCAGTTTCCAGCATCACAAAGCTCATATTTCAGGCTTTTTTTGGTTTTGTTTGTTTGTATGTTTGACTTTAGTTGCAGTGTTGATTTTTGGGACAGGGCCAAAGCAGAACAAGTGGTCTCACCCACATTCCCTGTAGCCTGTGTTTGGACCACACTCAAGATTCATCTTTGTAGATTAATTATCCCCCCTGGTTTTCAAGTCCACATGCCAAGGTGTGTACAAACCCAAATCATGCCGTCCCCACTGCTCAGTGACTCCATTTTAATGGATTTGCTTCCAAAAAGAAACACAGTCAATCCTAAACAGTCTCCTGGAAGAAGCAAAGCTTAACTATCATACCCAACAGCTTCTTGGTCCCACTTCTCCTTTTGCTTTCCAAAAATGTGCAGCCAAGGAAGGACAAATGTCATGCCAAGGGTGAGAGCCCTCCTACATATGCATTTTCTCAACTGAGTTATGAGCTGAGACTTGGGGATTTTCTAAGTATTATTATAAAATCCTCAAGTGCAGAAAATTTTCAAGTGCTATAGTCTCTGCTGCTGGAAGCCAGTCGAGGTCCTCAGTGAATGAATCCATCAGCTTTTCCTCCTTGGACATGGAAGAGCCATGGCCACAGGATCTCAGGTCACAAATGGGGCCCAGCAAGTGCCGTGAGCCACCCTGGTATTTCGGAAATGTGACAGAAACCGGTAGCACTTGAAATCCGTTTTGGTTTTTGCTGATGTTCACGTGCCTCTTGCAGCACTGGTGTCCTCAGTCCTCTGGCCCCTGGGGTGGGTTAAGCCAGCTGGCCCCACACCTTGGGTCAGAGGTTGGGGAAGAGGGAAGGCCCAACTCCCACGAGCCCTGTTTATGTGGTAATGGAAACCTCTTAGCCATGTCCAGAGGAAAAATGTTCCATGATCAAACAGGGCCTTGGCACTCCACCAGGCACTCAAGTGTGACCAAGCATCCAGCCTCCTGCTCCAAGAGATGGGTCAAATTTACAGCCTGTCCTCCCCATTCACAGCCCAGGACCTTGGACAGAAAGGCAGCTGCTCCTTCCTGGAGCACAGGGTACCCATCACTCTCTGCCTTGATCGAGGGCCAGAGGATCCTGGGCAGTACAAAGCCCAGCACCATCCCTTGAGCAGCACCCCAGCCACACAGCACCAGTTCAGCCACAGATCTGGCACTGAGGAAGGGAAGGGATAGGGAAGAGAGCATGGAGACAGAGACTGCCAGAGCGATGGAGATAGGCGTCAGTGTCAGATTGGATGGGACCCTGAGTGACCTGATCCAGTGGGTGGCATTTAGTGGGTGATTCTGTGATCCTGCTGGCATCCCTTAGACTTCTCTTCAGTGACTGTTTTGCTGCCGCTTGCCAAGACAGTGAATCAAAAGTGGGAAGGATAAAAAACCCTCTGCACTCGAGCTGTTTTCTAAAATTCCAGTGATCTGAATGCACTGATTTGGACTCGGGCTGCAACAAAATGTGTGGGACACATGGTAGGATCTCTGCCCCTTTTCCCTTTCCCTGGGGAAATATAAGAAAGGGATGAGCCCTGTACAGCCCAGAGTTGGAGGAGATGAACTGATGCCCTTCCACTCCCTTTACCATATATCCACTAGGATGCTGTATCTCACTTTCTCTGCAAAGTGCCTCCAGCAACTTCATTCCCTCTGCTCTGCACAAAAGCTATATCCAGCATGAAATTATTTCATCACAGCTCTTTAATTTATTTGCTTAAGCACCAAATTTTGTTTTATTGTCTGAAGATTAAAACATCACCCATCCCTTTTCTTGTGCCATTTAATCCTAAATTTCACCTCCACTACATGTGGCCAAATCTATTAAAATATATTTGTAAAATTTGATCAAATAATCAATGAATAAATATCAATATCTTTAAAATTCAAGAACAACATTAACACAGCAGCCAATAGGTTTCTTCAGAGTTATGTGGTCTGATGAGGTTTTTCTAAACCAAGCCATCATGTAAGAGCACCTAGAGAGTTTTTTTCCTGAAGTTCTTTTTATACAAATCTGTATCCTCATCCGGCCAAGGCATCACCACTTACACATGACTGCTGGCAGAGTTCCCATCACATAAACTCAAGAAGAGCCATTTTGTCACATTCACCTATACAAAAAGCTCAGTTCAAGTCATTTTGAAATCGGTTGAGCCTAATTGCTCAGGTAAAACTCAGAATTCATCAGTACACAGAATTTTAGAACCATAGAATTGTAGAATTATAGAATTGTAGAACCATAGAACTGTAGAACCAAAGAATGCCTTGGGTTGGAAGGGACCTTACCAAGGATCCAGTTCCACCCCCCTGACATGGGCAGATGGGGCATTCACAACCTGAAGATTTGTCTTTCTCCAGCTCCTCCTATCTATGCCAGCTGTACAAGGCAGTGATGACTGGGAACAATTCCCACAAACTGAAACAAATAGAAAAGGGAAAAGCAAACAAAAGAAGAAATTACCTGGGACAGTTGAATCATAATACAATTTGTCCCAAGGAACTCTTCCTGTCCCCTAAAATAATTAAATTCCAAGGCAAAGAAGTCCTTTCTAGTGTAATTTTCCATCTTGGACCTTGATGAACGAAGAATGGGGAGTCAATCAAAAGAACAAAAGACCACTCTAAGCATACAAGTCTAAGCATTCACATTTGTATCCTAGAAAAAGAAAAAAAAATAGAAGAAACCTCCTCAAAAGAAAATATAAATACCTAATACAAGGAGAAAGAATTCTATAGGTCTANGGAGAAAGAATGTTATAGGTCTAATTGCATAACTGTAAGTGCATTCACAAACCCCATTTCTGAAGAGGAAAAAAAAAATCTGCCAGTAAAGCACTTATCTTTACTGATATACATTGCATTGTCCAAGCTTTTATAGATTGCCTGCTTGTTAAGCAATTCTATCAAGTACTCTTATGTTTTCACTCTGCCAACAGCTTCCTCTGTAACCCACAATGAAAATGTGGCAAGCACTGAAATACCCAAGTAAACCTTTTTACTGTGCATAGTCATGTGAAATAGCTTGAATGATGCTACTCTTACAAGAGAAGCCACATCAGATATCTGATAGCAGCAAGAGTCAACATGATATTATTACTAATAATATTAATAATAGTAATAGGAGTATGGGTGAGATTGTTAATGACTACTGTTATCATTATTAGTGTTAAATTCCTTTCCTATTATTAACTAAATCACAAGTTTATTTATTGATGCTTTCATTAGATACAGAATACCACAACACGATCCCAACAATCCCATGCAAGGAGGAACTGCAGATCAAGATTTAGGGGAATAGTTTTCACCTTGGGCCCATCTCAGAAACTTCTGTGTCTAATTAGATATCCTGGATATATAATTGCAGGCTTGCCAGACCAGTAACCAGGACTGGGATTGATTTCCACTGCAATGAGAGACTGCTGCTTCTGATGAAACCCACCTATGAGTTTGGCACTTACCACTGATGCCCACCAAGCAAGGTGAACTTTTGGGCAAGCAAGAGTTGGAGTTCATTATGAGGGGAGGCAACAAAGCCTGAATCATCAAAGCTGTTGACCCTGAAAATCTCTTTTCTTAAGGTGGGTGCAACCCAAGGCAGGCAAACTCACACATCCAAAACCACACTGGGCATGGTTTCATACTGATGAGAGAGGCTGCAGGGCTGATTTCAGATTTACACCTCGCAGAGGATTTTTCAGTGACAACTTTGCTTCAAAGAAACTGTTTCACTCCCAATTGCATGCCAAGAAAAACGTGGTCCAAATCATCTGGCCACTCTGTTTTGTCACCCACCTCCCTTTTTAACTAATAGGCTAACACAGAGCCTCTGCTGCTGACCAAAGGGCATTCAGCTTAGAAAACACTAATGCGAGAAAACGTCTGCAGGCTGACTACGTGAACAGCAATATACATTTTTAATTTGAATAATATGCAGTGTTTACCATAATTAGACAGCACATTAACATGATTAAACCAGCGCTGCAGATCAGAGTGGCAAGGCACCCGTCTCGAATCCGAAGCCTTTATTGCTGGGAGAACTGTGTTGTGCTTGTCCATTGAGTGACTGCTTGCCCTGCCCTTTTACAGTGTGAGTTTGAAGCTGTCATTGCAGGGGGGCAAAATTTTCCTTGACAAGCAAACAAATCCATTAACATGTTAACAGGTTTTGCATGTACGTGTGGAAAATATTAAGGATGCCAACACAGCAGCATGGTTAGGAGGGTAGTATTCAATTCCAAGACAACAAAATTCTCAAGTTTTACTGTGGGAAGCAGTGTGCTTTTCCCCATCCTGAAAGGCTGGGAAGGAACTGATTTTCAACAGTAGTTAACAGGACTAGGAATCAGCAGAAATTACTGCTATTTTTATCTGCTGGTTGTTGATCTCTAACTTTAGCATCCATCAAATGGCCGCAATTATATTGCTATGTGTGATTGCTTTGTGTACACCCTCCAAGTACTCCAAATCACAGTCTGCTCTCCTACTCGTTGCTGGGAGCTTTGCCATTGATTTTAATCAGGCCAGAACTTCACCCTTGTTTCAGCCAGCAGAAATCCTGGCAGCAGACCTTTTCTCTGAAGCAAGCCAAATGTGATGGAAAGTGGAAATGATGGCAAATGGGCACAAAGGCTGCCCACATATTTAAAAGTGGGACCGTCCAGTTGTGGAGCTTTTAAGGGTGTCTGCTGCTTTTATTTAATTCTGTGTGCTGGAGGAATGTGAGCATGGTATTGCTTTCGAGAGATGGCACAGAGAGATGTGTCTGTGGACACAGAAAAGATAATGATCAAGCTTTAAGTAAAAGTAGATGGCGATTCATAAATCCTTTCAGTTCATACTTTCAGCTGCAATATTTGTTTTTTTCCTATTACACCAGATAAGCACCCTTGCTTTTACACATGAAGGAATTTGGCAACGAGTTATTCCAAAATACAGCAGCTGCAGGGCATTAAGAGTGCTCTAACCATTAAAGGGCATCTGGAACATCTCAAAATTAGTATTGCATCAGGCCACAGGCCACAGAGATTTCAATACAATGGGCACACTTCAATTCATTCCAGCTTTAGCTGTGTTCCAGCACAACGTCCAGTGCTTAAGTCTGGGGAAACCCTTGCAAGCTGCACCAGTTTTGTGACTGTCAGGGAATGATTTTCACCACATAATCTTCAAAGCAAAGTGGAGTAACCCACAACACAGCAGCAAGATCATATCTTAATTTTTACAAATGCTTTGCTTATGACACGAGTGCCTAAAGTCAATAAAATTGTCCTCCTGAGCAAAGTGCGATAAAAGCTTGCAGGGCATCTTATGGAGTGTGAGCTCCAAATGCCTAAAGCAAGCACAAGGTGGGACTGACATGGAGAACAGAAGTAGAAAGAACACAATGGCAGCTGTAGATATTGTTTCTCCTTGACATCTTGGTGCCATTCAGCCTAGTTTAACAGCAGGGTCATCTGAGGGGGTGGGGGGAAGACAAAGAGTGGATGAGGTGATGGGAGAACAGACAACACCAGCTCTTCTGTCTTCTGCCCCTCCAGAAGGGCACATGGCGTGGGTCTAGGGGAGTGTGTGTGAATGGATATGGAAGAAGAAAGAGAAAAAAAGAATGTGTGTGTGTTGTGGAGAGTGTAACTATGAGGTTTACACAGTCATTGTTGTGGTGAAGTGTGTTGATGCAAGTTAAGAAATCTCTGTTAGATAATCTCTCCCAAAGGTTGGGTTTTGAAGAAGAAAGATGAGAATGGGCTATTCAGGAGTGTCCTGCATGATTCCACACCCACCGCCGAGAAGACGGGTATTTCACCACATTTTTCAGCAGAGAAATACAATACTGAGCCCTTCAAATAGTCTCACTCACTGCATATAGAAAAAAAAGGTTTAGAAGACCTGAAAAAAAAAAAAATCCCTAGTGGTTTATTTCTGCCTTAAATCTTTCCTGTCATTCCTAGAAAACTAAACGTAACCCTTCCACTGGAATTCAAGGGGATATGAGGGCTGAGCTCTGCTGGTCTCTTTTGAAGCCCTTTGATAGGAAGATGATAAGAGCAATATAAGAGAGATAGGGAAAGAAATACAGATCACAAGATATGCACAACTTTAGCAAGGAAAGGACTCTTGGTAATACTTTCTCATGTCTCAGGACTCTTGACAAAAGGAACAAACAACTGCTAGTTACAAAATCCAAAATTTAATCTCTGTTTCTCTCAATTTTCAACTCTAACTGGTCTTTTCCTTGCCTCCAAGATGAAGAAGCTAAACTAACCAGAGGTTATCTGGGTGCTCCCACAATATACTGGGCTGGGACATGCAAGGGTCAGTCCAGATGGGGCTTGATGCTTCCAAGGGCCAAATATTTCAGCAGGAGCAGAAGATGCTGGATGCTCCACCTTCCACACGATTGATGCTGTCAATCCCCAGAGGACTGAACACGCACTGGAGGACACAAAGGGACCTGCCCACTGTGAAACTGCTCACTCACTCCTGGCAATCTGAATTCAGAGAAGCAGGGCTTCTCCCAAGCCTGACTCCAGCACCTGGAGGCGGAGCAGGAGGAAGAAGGGTGGATTTATTCCTCTGAACTGAAAGGCTCCAACTCCACTTCTGGCGTTTTGAAGTACGTCTCACTGCAGCTGACTGCGTAGATACAAAAAAATTAAGGAGTAAAGTGGCTTCGTTTGTGAGGCTTAGCTGCGGGTCCAGCCATGGTGGTGGAGCTGGCAGTGATGCTCCGCTGTGGCCACAGCCAAGGATGGCACAGCATCTTACATGGATGAAGCTCCTAGTCCCTCTCCGTGGCACTGAAATCACATTAGCTGGTAGCAACACTGCTGGAGGAGATACACAGAACCAGATGTGTTTCCTCACCCTTGTAAAAGTCTCTATATTGAGGAGGGATGTCGCTGAAGGGATCAGCAGTTCCCCTGGGACTTGGAACTATTGATCCCTGTTGTTGGAGCAGCATCAGCCTACCAGAGATGACATCTCTGCTGTTTGTGCTCTCCCTACCCTACGGTGAGATGCCATGGCTTAATGACTGGCTCAACCCAGCACCGCCTTCCCAGCCCAGGGAGGCTCCAGGCATAATACAATATATATTCCATGTTTGTCCCCCGGGCCTCGGAAGTATAGATCATTTTTAAAGTGGCTAAGGGTTGTGACCTATCTCCTGGACTATAAATCTAAGAGGAAAATGTACTCACTCTGCTTCACTCCTCATACTCTAAACCAAAAAATTACTGTCCAAAGGCTGAATGAGAGGGGAGTGTGCAGTTTTACCCCATAAACTATGAAAAGCAGGTATTAAAAATGTACAACCTGTAATGATCAGAGTGTTGAAAAGGGGCTCTAATAAGAGCTTACCAAATAGAATGTTTTGTGTCTTTTCCCACATAGCCTGTGTTTGCTGGATTGTGTGTATTATCAGTGGATTTGGAAGGACTAGAGATAAGAGAGAAAACAAAGGTATGATATTCTAGATCTCTTAGAGATTACAAAGGAGTAATAGAGTCTTATAAATTGGATCAATCCCTGCCTTGTGTTGCTGTAGGGTTTCTTACGACCCCAAGGCCTTTAAATGGTTTTTCATAAAAAATACAGGTTCATGTAGATCATTGCACAAGTGAGCAGATGATTCTCTCTACCTCTGGCTGTAATGTTTTGTGCAGCCTTTGACCACTTGGGAGACCACACAGGTCCTGTCTGTGCACACTGGCTGGATTTAAATATGCAGGATCAAACAGCAGTGAGGGAAAAATGCACACTTCTTTTCTCCCAAAGAGTCACAAATCTGGTGCTTTCAGACTATCAAGCCTGCTTCACTTCAAAACTGTCACTTCCTATGATACAGGAGCCCTGGGCTTTCCCTCCCAGGAAGGAAAATACAGAAGACTGTCTGAACTTCTGGGCACTTTGGGCATTGCCTTCAGCATCCCTGTGGCTTGCCAGGTCTTCAGAGTCCTTTAACACCCCTGCGCTGAGCCGCACTGCAGCCCTGTGATGCTCCTCTAATAAAGCCTGTCAGGATAAGCACATCCCTTTCAATACCAGTGCTCTCCTGGCTTAAAAATAGCAGTGAATGCTTGGAGGCGGGGAGGAAAAAATGATTAAAATCCAATTTCCTCGAAAGGCTTCATCCTCATTCAAGTAAGAGAAAGAACAGGCTCCTTTCTAGCTTTTCCAGCCCCAAAGAATCAAGATGAGATGTCACAGAATGATCTCTTCACACTCCTTCTCCATGAAGGTTGCAGAGAGACACTCTCCTGTTGAGTGCACAGATGTGGCACACATGGATGATCTTTTTTTGGTCCGATCTGGGAAAGGGCTTTTGAGGAATGTTTGCTGGATATGCAGGTTTTGCCTTCAAAAACAAAACTCCGGGGAGGTGTGAGCTCAGAAAGGGGGATTCCATTTTAAATTTTAAACAGCACAAAAGTGCAACTGGACAGGAGCGAGGGTGCAGCAGAGGGATGAAGGACGGTAAGAGAGGAAGGCCAGGTAAGGTATAACTATTCCTCGCAGGTTTTTAACTACTGGTGTCAGCCCCTTACCACAACCCCACTGACTTCAGGGAGCCCTGCCAATAGGCACCTACAGGAGATGTATCCAAATCCAGACCAATCCCACATCTCCCCTCGGAGCCAGGTCCATAGCCTTGGCTGGCCAGTGGCAGGATGCCCACGGGAGCTGTGGCGCCGGGTGAAAGAGCCCAGGAGAGCTCCCTGACCTAAAAGGAGCATCTGCGCAGGAGCAATGTCCATCTGTCTGTCCGTCGAGCAGCACATTCTGTCCTGGCTGTCAAACACAGCCCTGTGTACGTTGCTGCCCGATCTATATTTAGCCCCTGATGTAACTAAAGTCAATAATATTCCATTAGGGCAGCTGCTCCCAACGCCCAAATAGGCTCTCCTACGGCGGCTCCACCTACACATGTCAAAAATCTGGACATATACAGCAACAAAACCCTCCCGTGTTTATATACACAGTGGTACAGTTTTGAATAGAAAATATACGACTGTTAGCATAGCTTAACAGCCTGCTCTATAACAGTAGCAGCGTTTTTTTTACAGGAGACATTGATTCTCCTTGTCCAGGGGGTGAGTTTAAAGGGCTTAAGCTTCACTGCAAGTCAATATTGGCCTTTCCCTTTTTAGGGTATGTTTCTGCATTGGAGCATTCCTTATCTCTGCTGCTGATGACTGGTTTGGTGAAGGGTTTTGTGGTGTTTTCTGGGAAGGAAGACGTGAGCATGAAAAAGAAGAATCGCTTTCCAAATCCCGCACTTAAGCCTGTAAGGAGTTTACATCTGGTGTTTTGTGTTACTTAAATAAGAGCCTGAGCCAGGCAGCGCATGAATATTCCTATACGGTTGCTTTTCCAAAGGAAAATTCCAATTTAAAAATTTTGGGTTTCCTTTTGCTTTTGCTGCTACATGCTACAGAAAGAATTGCAATGCAAAGCACTAGAGAATTTCAGTTTTCTTCCACAGCCCAGGGAAGTGCAGGAATTATGGGGATTACCAAGATAAAGAAAAGTTAAAGGTACAGACCTGGGGTCACAACTGGAGAGGGGGGAATATCTCATACACCTTCTGCAAAAGACCCATATAAAAGACCCATCCTTCTACATGATGTATATAGCGAAAATACATTAAAAATTAAAAAATAAATAGTTGAGTTAAAAGAAAAAAATATTCATGAAGTACAGTTTAGACCCAAAGTTAGTACTGCCAGTGTTCACTCCCTTGGCCTTCACCGTGTGTGCTAAAAGGGCACAGACAACCTCTGTTGGCGTTTCTGAGTAAACATAAATATTTCTTCCACTAGCAAGGCACATTTGGGAATACAAACTGATGACTTGAGAGTCTGCAGACATGCTGCCATTTAGATCAGTGGTTAAAGCCAAGCCAACCGTTTATTAAACAAAGTCTATTCCCAACAGATAGGTAATAGTTTTTAGGAAATGAACAAATGCTTCTTCATTTTGAAAGCTAAAATTTTAAATTAAACATTATAAATGATGCAAATTAACCAGTATTTTGTGCCTTCAGAGAAATTTGTGAGCAATGGAAAAACTTCCTTAATCATGCAGCGCAGAATGTAGAAAACCATCTCTGGTCACGTGAGGACATACAGAGAAGTGCCACCTAAAAGGGCACCTGGATACCCACACGTGCTCCCTGCAGCCATGCGTGACACCACAGTGCTGTCATGACACGGGCCCTACTTGTTTTTGAATGCCACTGATAAACCACAGAAATGGTCCCATCTCTGCAGACCCAGACCTCCGCAGGGGCAGCGGCTTGGGAGAGTGACACTTGTACTAAAATCAGCCACAGCCCGATAGAAGAGTCATTTCTCAGAATCACAGAGTGGTTTGGGTTGGAGAGGACCTTAAAGGCCATCTTGTTCCAATATCCTGCCCTGGGCAGGGACACCTGCCACTATCCCAGGTTGCTCCAAGCCCTGTCCAGCCTGGTCTTGGGCACTTCCAAGGATGTGGGGCAGCCACAGCTTCTCTGGAAAACCTGTGCCAGGGCTTTATCGCCTTCACAGGGAAAAAAAAAATCTGCCTAATATGTAATCTAAGAAAATAATAATTTCAAGAATGTTGCCTAAGCAACACAGTGACTCCACAGAGAAGCCTGGACACAACCTGAGGTCCCTGTTTTTTTTTCAAAACTCTGGGCATAGACACTCAATTTTAAAGAATTCCCTTTCTTTATCTTCCCATGGAGAGCAGAGGCACTGATGACAATGACAGAGAGAAGCCACCTGCCAAGACAGACGCCTGGCTGTGCCTCTCCATACCTGGGATCAATTTCGTACCATCCTCACAGGAAACAGCATGGGATTTGTAACATCCTTCTATATTCAAGAGCCATGCTACTAACCAGGTGGTCAGTGGATGTGTCTCTGCTGGGGATATGGAATGATCCCCAGATTACCCACCTGAGATCTCAGACAATGGGATGACATTAGAAATCCTTGATTTGAAAGAGCAAGACATGGATTATCTCAGCCAGATCAGCTAAAGAAAAAAAAATCACTTTGTAGTTCTCAAAATTATTTCTCTAGAAAATCATTAGCATGGACTAAACTCCTTGTGATGAGGGTGTTTTCTGAAGGAGGAGGTCAGCATTAAGACATGGGAAACCTGTAATTTTTTCTGGCAATCTATTCACTTAGTTTCAGAAAAGGATACTTGGGGATGTGTAAATTCTGGGAAATGCGTTCTGCTGCACAATGGCACTGCTCACATTTAGCAGGGAGAAAGAAAAATGTTTTTTAATCCTTTTAGAAATGTAAAATTTCCAGGTTTAAAAATTCAGGATCAAAGCAAGTGCTTCTGGTGATGCTTGCAGCAGAACAATAGACCAGAACAGAAGAGAAACTCTATTTTCTTTATTCAGGTAAGAACCTCATTAAAAATCAATAGGCCTAATTTATCCCTGATAGCATTCTGTTGAAGTCTGTACATTTACCCTGGGGATTAATTTAGCCTAATGGGTCTTCATGCGCAAACAACACAAGGCAAGGCTTGATTCTTGGAAGTTACTGCATAGCAAATGCTGCTGCAGGACTTGATGCTATCACGGGAGAAGACAGGGAGGGCTGAAGAGTCTAATAGGCTCAAAGCCCTTGAATAATGTCCAGATACAGCCTGTGGTGAATAAATATTTTAGGGCCACTCATATATCAGCGTGAATCAACTTTTTAATGGATGCTGCTAATCATAAAATGACAGAACTGGGATCAATTTATACATTTCAAAGGAAAAAAGAAATAAAAAAAGAGACGTGTGATCTTCCATCCCTTGCGGACACGGGCAAAAGTGAGTCATCCTGACCTGCCATGATCTTTGGAAGGAGATGTTTCTCTCCAGCCCTAGAAAATGAGCATTTGCTTTGCAAGGCTCTCCTCTCGTGAAAAAAAAAAAAAATGTGAACACCAAAGAGCCTGGTTTCACTGAGAATACGTGACAGTGAATTAGTGGCCCTCAGGTGTCGGTATACAGGCCAGCGAATTAAATTAAGCTCTTTGCTGCTGTTCTAATGTAGCAGAACTAATGCAGTCACGGCTCAGCACTACAGCTTCTTAAATGTGGGCACTGCTGCTGCCACGGGGAAGGGAACCTGCTTTCCATCCCCTGGGGAGGCCGGCTGGAGTCAGCGAGCAACCCCAGGAGCTGTGACATAATGTCTGAAGACACGGGCAGGAGGAGGACCAGGCAGCAGAGGCAGCTCCAGTTCCAGTCTTAACACCATTAGAGAGGAAATCATGTACAGTGGCTTTTAAGCACAGTCTGAGGGAGCACCACGCTAGGAGACTGAAAAAAAAAAACCCAACAACAACAAAATCCCAACAGGGCTGCAGTAACCCTTTCACATCCTCAGGGAGAAAAAGTCATTGCCCAGAGAGTCGCAAAAAACCTGTTCCACATGGCTGCAGCCGCCACCGTGATCTAAGGAGGGTTTGCCTTGGGAAAGAGGAGAGGAGAGGAGA
>VYZQ01010408.1:28300-45322 GCA_013400655.1 Mystacornis crossleyi
ATTCTTTTTAAACTTTCAAACAGCTCTCATTTTCAGTGCCTCCTGAATTAGTGTAATTCATGTATTTGCTTTAAAGTAAAATGATACTAAGTTCAAAATACCTTCTGCTTTTCTTACTTAAAACAATTAGTTTTCTTCATCTTTAGAACTGTTTTCTGACCAAAAACCAGCCAAAATTTAAGTCAAAATTAACCTGGTTTCTTCCACTTCAGGCCCCTGACTGAAAGGAAAGCTTGCAGTAAGTCTGTATCTGGTATGAGTAAGTACGAAAAGCTGGAAAATATCCCATCGAGTGATAATGAACCAGAGCCAGGAATAAACTGGGGAGCTGCTTTAGGTCTGTGGGACGGTGTCATTGACCACTGTGTGTGTGATGTATGTTAGCAGTGTCAGGACAGGCTGTAGGTCTTCCGACAGTCTCAGAAAGTATCATTCTGTTGCTACAGCAATCAGACATCTGGTTTTAACCAGAAATATCTACGTTTTGCATGCCCTTCCTCATGCACAGGCCTTTGAGACTTTGTTTCTTCAGTGACACAAATCTCTGGAGAGAAAATAATTTTTCAGATAAACTGATTTTATCAGTTATTGTTTCAGTTGCTAAAACCACACAGCTGACCACACAGTGGCACATGTGACAAGTTTCTCAGCCTAGAAACAGAACCCAAACACGTAGCTATTTCCTGTGATGCTGAATGTGTTCAAAGACTACTGCACACAGGTTTTTGTCATGCAAGCAGAGTTTCCATTTTTGCTATCAAAACTAAATGTTGCTGTCAAAAAGGTCATGTATACCCTAGCAATAGGCTATGGACTACCACTAAATTCTTTTAGCTCTTGTCTGAAAAGCCTCAATTTTAAAATACTTCTCCCCTGGCCTAGGTTACTGCATGCCTGTTGCCTTATGGTGTTCAGCTATTTCCTGGAAACATGGTTCTGTGCAACTTTATCTTTTCTCAGACCTGCTCCATTTCACAGTGAAACATTATGCATATTTAGTTCTTTTAAATTAAATTCATATAATACTTGAGATAAGGACAGCTTTCCTTATTTCATGATAGTATCTCAAGAAAACTGATAGCTTTATTTGAAAAATATGTACATGCAACCCAAACAGACAGAGATCCTTCAACTTATATTGGGATTGCAGCCCAGTGATTTCTGTTAATTTTCCTTATCAGTTTGAGTTACATGAGCGTGTGACTGGCCTCCAGTGACACTCAAAATTACAAGTGACCGTATTACTGCTCTCATTGGAGTGTATAGAAGTTAAGATTTCAGGTAAAACTCTTCTCACCAAGCCAGGATGAACAGAGATTATGAAAACTATGGATGTCAGGAAGCAGGGAAGGGCAGGGTAAAAGCGAGCCCTGGCTGGTTGCTGGTGCCTGACACAGCAATGAGTTGATGCCCGTGTAAAGCAGAGATGAAAACAGCAGATGTGAGCAGCTTAGTGCATATTCAGCTGTTAGACAGAGGATCAGAGCATTAGACAGGAAAAAGGCAGTGCCTGTGGCAGAGTGGAGTGTAGGAAAGCTCCCGGTGCCAATGGGAAGAGCTGCAGGTAAGCAGGCCCTGGAAGTGGATCCCCTACACCCACACCTCCGGCAGCAAAGGAAGGCCTCCCATCCCCTTCGCTTTCTACTGGGCTCTTGCTTTATCTGTTCCCCAAAACCTCCCTCCACACTTGTCTCACTCCCTGTTTTGTGTTTGACCTTTACTTGTCTGATCACGTCTAAATTTAGCTGAGAAATTTTTGAGAAGCAAAGATGATCCCTGTTAACTCGTTCCCTAGGGGTGCCTGGAATACTTGCAGGTGCTCTGACATGCTGCAAGCCAAGAGGGAAAAGCTCTTTGTTTTTCCAAGAGCTCTGAAACCAGTGGCTAGTTCAAGTTGTACATCTATACTGGAATTTCGGGGAGCAGGGGAATGGGGTTGGTGACTGAGTGTGGTCTGCTGGGCTGCCATAAGGGATAACACTGGATCCGAGCCTGGATTTCAAACACCCTCAGCATCTGACATGTGATTATCACTCTTTGGAATTAGATTTAGCAGCACTAGGGAAAGAGGTTAACGTGAAGCCAGCATCAAGTATGCTGAACTCTGGTCTTTGGAAATACCATTGCTAATGTTGCTATCAGTGTATTTCCAGGAGAACATCAGAGCTTTGTTTATCAAGCGCCGACTTGGCCAAATTATTATCAGCTGCTGGAGATGGGTACAAAGGATGCACTGTCAAGGCTCTACTTGAATTTCCAAATTTGGGCCATTCTTTCCATGATGTAACATACTTATCTGCTATATGGGTATTCTCAAATGTGGAATAAATAATAATACAGGATTTTATCTATATAGTAGAATATGGATGCCTTTGCCTTGCATTTGTTGCTTTAACCAAAACAATTTGATTATGAATTTCCTTGGCTTTCTTCAGTGTAGCTGAGCATGAGCTACTGTCAGAGACAGCACAGAAGACAAAATGGACCAGTGGGCTGACCAAAAATTGCTATTGCTATTATGCTGCTGTGTCCTATTACTAATTATTGCTAATTATTTTGAGATATTATGTAATTAATATTGTTATTTCCTGTAGGACAGAATTCCTATCAGCTTGAAACACAAATAGCACACCTAAAACAAATCTCCCATGGTACAGCCACTGAATGTTATTTCAACCAGAAACCACGTAGCAAACATGCCTGTTCCATTTCATCTGCATAGGGAAAAGAAAAATATATTATATGGCAGTAAAAGTGGGCTCAAATATCAGTGCTAATAAATACTTGAGGAAAGTAATGCTACTTAGAACTGTTACCTTTGCTGCTCTTAAAGGAACTTGCTGGGTAACACAAACACTTAATTTTTGGACTGCTAATATGTGGTTAAAACAAACCTGAGCTTCTGCTGCATTAGGTAAAGCTGTTGCTTTTTAAGACAAAAGCCCAGTGACACTGCACTTCTACAAGAAATAGTCATACAGCCCTTGAAAAAGAGGACCATTAATATACAGGATTTCTTGCAAAATAAGAAATTAATGTTATCAACATTTGGTTTGCAAGGCTTGAAGAGAATGGGTGAGGAGAGAAAAACCTGTAGTCCTTTTCTGAGAACAAACATGGGTGGTAGTTACAGAAGGGAGATGAGTACTTGGGAAACAAACCTTCATAGCAGCCAACATCTGAATTAGTTACTGCTGGATTAATACAAATGTGGTACGAAATACTTTTAAGTTATGAGTGTTATCCTGCATTTCTACATCAAATGCAAAGTCCAGGCCTTTATGAGAAAGCATTTACAAATACAATGCATGCAAAATAAGAGAAGTATAAAGTAGATCCTCAAACTCTTTGCCCTTGCCTTGTTACACAAGGTAGCATTGAATGAGGAGGAGAGGGGCAGAGGAGTGGGCAGGGCAGCAGCCAGGCAAAAGCAGAAAATGGGAAATTGTTCTTTACTTACAGAGCTTGAAAAAGGCTTCCATACTGCTTGGAATTGCACAGGTTGGCAGAGACCCTGGGAGAATGAAACACTAAACATCTCAAACCCAGGAAGGACAGAAATTATAAACTGTGTTTTTATCTGGGGTCAGTGCATTTGAATTACGTTTCAGGAGCGTGGCAACATTTTTCTCTAAAGGAAAAGACTGAGAACACAATTGGGGTAGAAAAACGTGATTTGCATTAATTTTACCATTCTTGGTATATGTTATTTAAATTGATATTTTGTTACTCTGAAGGGGAAAAGAGGATTGTCCTGAGATCCACAGGTGATTAACATCCTTACCAGAAGCACTGGATGAAATGGCAGAAGCCACCATGTTGCCAGAGCTTTAAGTAGGATTCTGCCAAAGGAGGTTCCAAAAGGTAAGTTTTGACGGTGCAATTCCAGGAATTATTTTCATCTAGAAACTGCTAAAATATGGAAGGCTTTTGAACAGTAGTAGTTCAGTTTGCAGCAGTCTTTTAGCATGATATTCTGGGAATATGATGTCGCTGTGCTTGAGGGCATGTTCTGCTCTGGATGGTTTGTAGCAGCCGGCATTGGGAAGACATTCACAGATGTCTCGTCTTAAAGGACCTATATCTGGAATGAGGAATTCCCTGATTTTTTTGTGTGCCATGTAGCATGTAAACTTCAGCCTGCTTCACAGGGAGTGCTGAAGTGAGTGGGGTAAGACTCAAATGCCACGATCCAAGCGATGAACTTGGCCCTGGGAAGGGAAGTTTGTTAGTCAAATAATTGTCCCAAGACCTGCTGCAGGACTCAGTGGAGTGTTTGGGAGGTGCTGCACTGGTCTCTTGCAGTAATTTTTATGCAGAGTTTGTGGACAGTGCATCCTGCTGGAGCTGATTAGTCAGCTCTGAGGTAAATTCAGAGGTGCTTTCCCTTCCCTTTAAGTGGTAACACCTAGAGATTTGCCAAGTCCTAGCAAAAGCTGCTAATATGCTACAGAAATAGAAATAAGCCAAAAGGTGGCTGCAGCTGTTGTTTACTGCATTATTGCACAGTTTGGTTCCATATGTGCCTCTGTGGAAGAGAAGTGCTTCAGAATAAGCAAATAAAAATTAAACAAACTGGAGAAGATAAGTGAAGCTAACCCACCTTCAGCATCTAATGTCTACATTACACCAGAGCCTTTCTGTATCCAATCCCAACTTCACAAAGGATTTAGTGTAATAAAATTCCTCTGAGCCTAATCATGTCAGTGGAATTCTTCCACATTAAAATAAAATACCAAATATGCACATATGCTAAACGTGTTGAAGTTGTGTAGAATAAAAGACAGTTTGGACATTCTGTTAATGTGATGGAGAATATTCTGATGTAGTAATTTGCTTTAAAAGCATGTGTAAGTAATTGCTGCATGAGGCACTGAAGTCAGACTGACTGTTCACAGATGCAAACATTTCCATCTCCCAACCAAGGAGTCTCAACTCATTTTGCATTACAGTGTCTTAGAAAGCACTGATGGGTACTCAGCTTTTTCCTCTCGTTAACTATGTCTTATATTTTATCTGAAAAAATGCCATGCTTCTGCTGTCTCAGAAAACATTTTATTTTTTTCAAATTCTGTTACCGTTATGAGCAGCAAGAAATCTCCTGTGCTCGGAAGAGGAGATAAGCTGTTCCTCTCTTCTGCTCCAGGGAGTGCATATTTGCAGATTTGGCATTTTGTGCATTTCGTATGTCACTGACATGTGTGTGACATGCCAGTTGAGGCAGAATCTTTTTTACAAGATGTTGTCCATCCAAACAGCTCATGCTGGAAACCACGATTAGACTTAGTGTGTGGCAAACTGGAGAAGTTACCTGTAAGCTGCAGGTGAAATCCATTTAGATGCCTAGCTTGGGAGGCATGGAGTAGGATGGACCCTGCAGTCAGCCCTCTTTGTGCAACAGGATGGAAACATCATCTTAAAACACTTTTTAAAGATCCCTCAGCTACCGGTTTTAATGGCTGTAGCAGCAATTTCAGACAAGCCAAGCATCTTCCACGAGATGGATCTTTCCTTGCTTTACTGCAGCACTTTTGGATGTAGCTGCCTCTCAGAAGGGATCAATTGCTCTGCTCTTAGGTGATACTGCGGCCAACTAGAGCATTTCTCTGTGATTACATGAATATAAACAGCATATATTAGATACTGCAGCACTTAGTTTGACTTACAACTAACTTCCTGAATAGCATTGTCAACGATAAAAATATTTGGAGCTCTCCATTTTCTTGGCACATTGTTTGACAAGCCTGTTTCTTTGCTGTCATAGGTAGCAAAATTCAGGAAAACATGCAGCTGAACAGCTGTCATATACGTGGGACCAGGAAAAGGGCTATTCTTAGTTCCTTTGGTTTTTTACTGTTATTCCTGAAATCTTTTTCAGGGGGTGAAATTATGGCCTGCTTAACTATATGGCAAAGCTTGCCCTGAGTTCAGCAAAGCAGAGATTCCATCCCTCATGAAGGTTATCATATCTGTTAAATTGAGTTTGAGTTCTGGTCACATGGAAACCAGTATTTACTGTTATTATTAAAGTTGCTTTTCTTTCAGCTAGAGCACTTTGGAGCAATGTTTCTGTCCTCTCTGGATTTACCATCATAATTTCCAAAATACCGTGTTCTGGAAAAAGAACAAAAATAATACATGTTAATAACCACGGGATCCTGGGAAACTCCAGATGGGTTTGGAAGTGACACCATAAATTGCTTTTAATTCTGTGGATTTATGATTTCACAAAAGAAATTATGAGATTGTTTGTTACAAGCAGTAATCAAGATAAATGTATGATGCAGAAATTATTTTATTGCAGAGTCAGCTGGTTGGCTTGTAGCTCTTCAGTAATGCAGCAACTACAGAAACTGGTTAGTGCTGCCTATGCAGTGTGATCTGGTTATCTGTAAAATAATGCAAAACTTTCATGTCAAGCATTCAGCAGTGCGAGAGCACAGCCCAAGGAGAGATCTCCCTTAGGCTGGTTGTTTGCCGTATTAAACCTGACTCAGTCCTTCAGCACTTACCTATAGAGACATGGCTCAAAATAAACTGACGCAGAGCCATAATTTATAGTATTGGCTACAAAATTTTTCCCAATTATCTCTGGAACTATTCATAAGTAAAGCCTATATTCCTGGCTGTCAGGTATGGTATGAGGCGTACAAAATTCATTACTATGTGTAATGAGCAATTGCCTCTGTGTCAGCAGAGCCCTGAAACTGCCTGCAGACCTCTAATTCTTCCTCTGCCTTTCTTTCTCATGCTGCGTGGGCATGCACAGGCACACAAAGCAGACGTCCAGTGGTGCTGATTTCCTGCAAAAAGCACCACAGTGTGTAAGTGTTGCTCTCAGTGCCACTGGGCACTTGAGGATGGACAGCTCCAGTACTGGGAAATGGAGGTTGGCCCAGGGCATGGGACAGGAACCTGTTCCTGCAGTGAAGGGCAGGGCAGCTGTACAGCCTCTTAGATGAGCACAATCCCTCACAGCTAAAAAGGAACTTCAGCAGGGCTCTCCATGCTGTGAGAGATCCACCTGGAGTAGCAACTCAGAGACATTTCCTTGTGTCGTGATTCAACGCGGGGCCAAACATGACGGATCCCTCCTGTCGAGCTACAGGCCAACTGCGCAGTTCGAATCCAAGGAATTCTTTAAAAGCACAGGGGAGCTCAGCTCTGTTGTTCTGGTTCAAACCAAACTTCAGTGAAGTCACGTGATGTAACTTACACTGTTTTATGGCAAAGAAAATCAGCATTCCAAATACTTTTTGATGCTGGTTGGTGTTTACATAAGCTTGAAGGGCTGTGCCATGTAGGCCCTGTTCCAGCTTGGTTGCCAACACGATTTGCCAGTGATGTTTTTGCTGTGGGAGCAGGACATGCAATACTTTCAAACTCAGGGTTGCCAGTATTTCTCTACCTCAGAGCCTTCAGATGGACGTTTTTCATATGGTTTGCATTGAAAAATTATTTGCATTGCATTTCATATGGTTTGCAATGCACATCCTGCATTGCTGTCTATTTAGACATGGCTTTGTATTGGTCACTGCCAGGGTTCCATTTAAGTTTTCAGGGCTATTGTTACAGTGTGTCACACATAAAATTGCTTTGTCAAGACACCACGAAAATGCTTCTGTGTCTTTGGCATCCGTGCTCAGCATGCTGAAACCATTTATTTAATTTAATTTTTTCCTTTTGAGTATCCACTATTTAGAATGTAGAAACAGTAGCACATCTTCCTTTTAACTCTGGTTTTGGTAGTTATAAACATTCCTCCTGAAGAGTCTGTGGCTCTGTTCATTGGAAAGAGCCCTAGAATGGTTTGGGTTGGGAGGGATCTTAAATATCATCCTGTTCCATCCCCTCTACCATAGACTGCACACCTTCCACTGGACCACGTTGCTTAAAGCTCCATCCATGCTGGCTTTGAATGCTTCCAGGGATGGGGCATCCACAACTTGTCTGGGCAACCTGTGCCAGTGCCTCACCGCCCTCAGAGTAAAGAATTTCTTCCTAATATCTAAGTTAACCCTGCCCTCCCTCAGTTTGAAGCCATTCCCCCTTGTCCTGTCACTACATGGACTTCTAAAAAGTCCCTTTCAAGCTCTCTTTAGCCCCTTTGGGCACTAGACGGTGCTGTAAGGTCTCCCCAGAGCCTTCTTTTCTCCAAGGCTGAACAACCCCATCTTTCAGGTTTGATATTTCTTTCATTTTTCCAACGACACAAATAAAGAGACATCATGAGGTTCATCTTCATGATTTAAAACCAAACCAGACTAAACCAAAGCACATCCACATAGCAAAATAATAGCTTTATCTTATGTAAAGAATTTGCTCAAGCCTACGCAACCTCGAGCTGAATATCAATTTGTGTATTTAACCCATGGAGAACGGAACCAGTTCTGGAAGTGCTAACTGAAACCACTTTTTGTAGGGGGACAAATAGAAGATCCTGTGAATTGAGAAGCAGAAACAGCAGAGAATTGTACTGTATCTTTTTTCCTGTCCTCTTTATCTGCTTTTTATCTTAGCAGTCAATTATCTCCAGAAGCAACCATGTCTGTATCCCACTATGAGATTTGAGGAAGATGAACCATTGCAGTGGATTCTGTAAGTGAGGAACATGACACGAGGGCCTGTAACTGTTCATGGATACAGAGAAATCCCAAGAGGGAGCATCCCACGCCTGCTGCTCAGCAATAGGGACAAATACTCTGTCCTCCTGCCTTTTCCATAACAAAATACTGTTGTCCATAATACCAGAGAGCATTTGCAGTCTCTAATGTCCTACAGAATTATGCACCAGGGTCAGGCTTTCACTCTTGCAATGTGATAGTTTACTCCTACATTTTTTTCGTAGTTATCCAGATGTTCTACTTATTCTGATTATCCCGAGTTTCTCATCTTGTTGTCATTATCTAGGGAAGTTCTTGGCTTGACTAAAGCAAAATTTACACTCTGTGTAGTTTTTCTGGGTGGGCATTTCCAAAGTTTTGGCGTATTTCAAAATTATTTATGTCCCCTTGTTCTAGGTCTACTAGTGCTTTGTGCAGTAAGACCAAGACAACAAACTGTGTGGTGTATTTTTTCACTCTGTGCACAGTTATCTTTTTCTATGCTGTAGTTTAAGATATGGAGGAGGTCTCCTAATTTACAGTGAAGGTGACTGCCACTTTGGGGTTGTGATTCTTTTTCTTCTTGAGACTTCTTTTCCCTTCTTAATATGGAACAACTTTTGGACTGCAAATATGACCTTATAGGAGCTGAGTGCTTGGATGAGAGGGATTTGGGTGTAATTTTTGCTTGTTTTCATTGATGTGGGGCTTTTTGTCTTTAGGAATCTTATTAGAGAGACACTCTTGACCGAAAAATTCCTTTTGCTGTTAATAACATCTCTGCTGTAATAATATTTCTGCTACGGAGCATTTATGACTGTGCTGCAATATTTGGTTTGCAACCAAACTCCTGCTCTTTGGAAGATGAACATTCTATTTAAATACCACTGGAAGTTTTTGTTTTACTACACTGCCCTGGAGTGTAACAAACACTGTATAGATGGGAAGCTAAAAGCAAAAGGTTTGAGAGGTTAGCTTTATGAGTGTCTTCCTAAATGAATCCTAGGACTACAGCGTATGTTTGTTAACACTTCAGAGAGAATTCCTAGAAATTACTTTGGATTTTTAGACAGTGTCCTTCAGAAACTTTTGCAAAATATTCAGATGCAATATAATTTTCATACTCATGAGTGAAATTCACTGCATGCTGTTCAGTAGGAACAACTAATCCTCAATTCTACCTCTGTAATTCCTAAAAAACATAGGTTTTCTGAACACTCAAACCAATTCCTATTACCTTGCTCCTCAAGTTTCCCAGACGTCTTATTACAGATGGCAACAATTTGTTTTTATGCCAAACCCTGAGGTATCTGTAAGACTGGATTCCAAAATGTCAATGCTATTGTAAAGTATACATCAAATTTGGGCAGGGGGAAGGGAGGGAGAGAGAGAAAGAGGGACTGCGTGAACCTAGTTTGTTTTTGAAGGACTTCACACACTCATGTGGCCTTTGGTAATAAATTGAGTTAAGCTCTCACCGATAATATTAAATAATGCTGATCTAACCTTGTCTAGACCTTTGAGGGGTTTTTTTTCTCCCCACTCCATGCCCCATCCCCAAAGATAAATGTATTGTTGCACTGGGTATGGATATTTATGCTTCATCAGTGCCGTGTGAAATCTTCCACAGTGAGGTTTATTCAGGAGCAGACCATCTGAACCTAATTCAGTTTCTTGTTTTCAATTTGTTCAGGAACTATTATTCTAAACTCTTCAATGTGGAAATAGTCATTGGCTTTTGCAGTGTTCTAACCTTGTCCTCTTTTTGCCTCTTTTAGTAACCTCATTTAATGAACTATGTTTCTTGCTGGGATACGTGATTAGCTGTAGCTCCCTCCTTCTCCAGCACTTATCCACGCCAATTCCCTTAACGTTCATGACAGAAACAATCTTCTTTCAGAGCCTCTACCTGCAGCCCAGCTTCCTCTCTCAGCTCTGTGGGCAGCTGACATCCACTCTGCTCAAAAGCAGGAGAGACAGGAGCACAGCCATGCTCCACTTGCTTCCCACTATTTTTGGGACTCGATGACTCTTGTGGGTCCCTTGAACTCAACATACTCTGGGTGAGGGACCCTTTAAATTTCAATCACCCTGCATATATTCCTACTTTGACTTAGCTTTGTATGGCTCCTTCCTATGATAGTCAGCCAGAAAAAGCAAAACTTTACGATGTACCATCTCCCAGCAGAGTTCTCCAGAGTAATCCAGGGTGTTACAAAGCTGTTCCTGCACAATCCTGCAGTGCTTGCTATGGAACCCAACTTTAACTGGGCCTCCCCAAGTGTTACTTTTCTTTGAAGGCTGCTAAGCAGTAAGAAAGGATGTCGGATTGATCATGTTGGTACAGGACTACCTAGCCATGCGGAAAGTCTTCAGGTACTGCCTTGGTTGGTTTTGATCCGTGCACAGTTCCCTGCTGACCTCCTGAGCCATTTGTGCTCCTGCCCTCAGCTGCGCCTCTCATTTGGGGCTCACTTGCACCTTGGTGTCTGAATAGGACTGATCTTGTGAGCTGGTACCAGTGTACGTAATGCCTTCCAAAAAAACTTACCCAATGTAGTCTGGTGGTTTTCAAGAACATTTTCTACTACAATCTGAAATGCAGCTCCAGTACAGAGTTTGCTTCTAGTTTTATTCTGATATCTTTTTTTCAAGGCTTAGCCTCAGATATCTTGTGGTTGATAGAGCATGAATGCCTTGGCCATACCAGCACAGGGAAGTGCTGCTCCGATTTATTTATACTTTGATAACGAATTTGGAATTGTTTTTAGCTCTCCATGGGGCCCTAATTGTAAGAATAGATGAAAATGCAAATATTCCCGTTCAAAACAGCAGTAAATATGTTTTTAACTCGTTAACTCAAACGGAATTTAATTAGAGTAGACATGTATTTACTGCTGTCCTGGACTGAGGTCAGTGAGACCTGGCACTGTCAAGTTTAGTTTTTGATTTGGTTGCTACAAAATGATTTATATAAGTGAAAGAAAAACTTGTTTTTGTCTGGAGTCCTAGGCCTCTCAATGCTCTGTGATTAGTATCTTGGGAGCATAGTTTTCAGTACATTCTACAGGATTTGGTTATAAATCTCTGTCCTTGCACACTTCTTCAAACTACCCTGATAGTTACAAACTTCTGCTTATGCACACCTCCTCTGTTTGAGAGAGTTTACAACTGCTCTTGATTGCATTCAAGTGAACGCTAGAAACGTGCCCCAGATTTGTCCAAGCTTTCTCAAAGTTCAGGAATGCTCCTGAACACATCTGGGGCTTCACGGGCAAGAACCTGTGAAGTTCAAGTTCAGACCCAAATGCTTGGGAAGAGCAGACACCGGTTGAGAGCCCTGTAAATAAATACTGGGGACAAACAGATTCCCAGTCAGAGCCTTGTGGGGTTCACTGGTCGAGGCTGTAGTTGTTCATCAGGCTGCTTCAGTGTGTAGGACTCCCACCTTGACTGGTGAAACAGAACATGTGCTTTCAGGAGAGGAAGCCTGTGAGGGGAAAGCAGAGGCTGGCTGTGCCCTTGATGAGGGAGCTGATCTTGTTACGCTGTGGTTTGTCCAGAGGAGCTCAAGCCTTGTTCTCCGAGGGTGGCATTTTCCTTATTTATTTGTTCTTTGTTTAGCCCTGCATTTTTATGTGCTGGCTGCAGGTCAGCCCCTGCTCAGCCAGCAGCTGCACTGGCCAATTCAGAGCCACGAAGCTCAACTAAAATGTTAGCTTCTCTGTTCATCCCTAGGTTTCCCAGGATTTTCAGCAGTAAATCTGGAAAACGCATCTAATCCCACTGAAGCATTCTCCAGCCTTTCTGACATGAAGGATTGTGTGGTGGCCGTTGTGATTTGTGTGCAGCAGTGGAGTCTCTGGGACACAGACCAGTGATTAGGAGCTGTGTGATTTGGGGGGAAAGGGGAGAGGTTGTTTGCTATTTCTGGGTTAGGGAAGGAAGGCAGTTAAACTTCATATTAATGAACTGACTAGAGGAAACAGACCCAAATCCAAAAATCCTGCCAAATATTAACTTTTTGTTGACGGTAGAATTTGTTCAGTTTATACACCTGCTATAGAAGTGCTTTTTATCAGAAGCTGGCTCATTTCCAGAAATGAATATAAGCCTCTGGCCAATAATAGACAGAATAATAGAGAAACAAAAACAAAATCACAAGCAAGTCTGCCCGTAATGATTTATTCGCATTTTCACCCACATGGAAAGCAAATGTTTTGATTAATTTGCTGCAAGTTTACTTCTCTTGTTTTCCTTAACATTTTTCTTTATTATTGGATTTACATCTTAATACAAATAGTCTGCTATATATTTAGATATATTGTTTAGTTTATAACAGTATAATTGGAACGGAAGATGAAATTGAAGACAGCTACTGAGATGCAATAAATTAAAGTTTATCAGATTTGTTTTCATATCCCTGCTGCCTCTTAACTATGAAACATGGAAACCCAAAATTTCATCCTAATTTTGGTTTCCTTGTCATAGAGCTGGAGGTGCTGACAGAAAGGTTGATGATGGCTGAATAAACTTTAAAAAAAAGGGGGGGGGGGAGGNGGGGGGGGGAGAGAGAGAGAAAGACTGGTGATTCCTTAAAATGGAAGGAAAGGGGATCTCTCCTGCTGTTATACAATACCTTTCTCTCCCTAGATATGGTACAGGATTGAAGAATTTGGCTCCGGAATGGTCTTGCCAAATAAACCCAAAGGGCATTTGAGGTGTTTGCTGTGACTCCTTGTGAAATTGGACTCCCTTGCAGAGCTGGTGCAGAAAACTGGGAAGGTTCTGTGCAGAAGCAAATGGATAGATACTCCTTGCTAGGCTTTTTTAATTTATGTGTTCTGAACTCTCGGCTCCACTTTGGGACAGAGGAAGATCTTAAAGCGGTATTACTTGACACCTTACGAGCTTTTTCCACAAAATCTGCGCAGCTGTGTGTTTCCTATGCCGGACTGAGCACGCTGACTGTTGGGGGCTTGCCTTTGGAAGGAGGCACGAGGCATCCAGGCTTACCTCTGCTGCCCAGGACAGGCTGAGCAATCCCCAGCACCTGCTCCCATCCGCCGGAAGCAGCGCTAATTTATTTAAATGAGCGGCACCTCTGACTCTCCTGTTTGCTGTCGGAAAAGCTGGATCCTATTTTCCATGGCCTCAGCCCTCCTTCCACCCCCACTCTCTCCTCCTTGCCCCAGAGGAGGCCAGCGCTGCCATACGGCATAGCAATCACTGGAAGTGGCCAGTTCAGGACAACTGGAAAGGAATTTGAGCCATTACTGGAATTCTAATCTCAGACTCTTCTAGAAAAGAGCTTAACAACTTTTTGCTTGTCCTCTTGGGTCTGATGTTTGACAGGAAATGAGTTTGAAGGGTTCAGGAGCAGGTCACAGAACTCGCCTTGCTGCCAGCTGCTCTGCCGACCTTAACAGTGTGTTTGCAGAAATCTGATACACTTGCTTATTATTAAAGCCTTTTCTCTGAGAAAAGTTACTTCCAAAGCCAGGTCCTACCAGACGTACTTCTAGAATATTGCATCCTCGCCTCTCTGAATTCTTCTCCACTGACACTTGCTATGACCTAAGACTTCAGCCATGTGAAAAATGATGTTTTGTAATTCAAGGCAGAGTGAACAATTGTGTTGGCAGGCATGTTTATGTTTGTCTTTTGCAGCACTTACTTTGTTTGTCCCTTTTGTGCCCATCTGTAGGATCTCAAAGAAACTCAGATAGTTTCCCGATCTTGCATAATTAATAAAATGCCTCATATGCTTCATAAAATACCTCAAATTTGGTCTCAAGAAAACAACTGTAATGGATGGGCTAACTGTTTCCTGTGTAGCAGCTGAGAAGTATATTCCCAAGCAAATATAAAAATAAAGCAGTCTCCATACTTTCTTGGAATCCCATTGGCAAGTCAGCGCTGTTCAGACTAGTACGAAGTTCAAATAGGCCATGG
Source organism: Mystacornis crossleyi (assembly GCA_013400655.1). Classification (NCBI taxonomy): domain Eukaryota; kingdom Metazoa; phylum Chordata; class Aves; order Passeriformes; family Timaliidae; genus Mystacornis; species Mystacornis crossleyi. The sequence continues at coordinate 42,859 of VYZQ01010408.1, forward strand.
AGACTGATGGCATGTCCCTCTTTCTTCACTACATTTCTGATTTAGAAATCACTTTCCAAATTAAAAATATCAGAGCAGACAGACCAGGTCAGGACAGTGGGGAAGCTCAGTAACGGGACTGTGCTGGCAGGAATATTGCAAATGAAAAGCTGCAGCAGAAGTACTCTTGATCACCTGCTTTGAGAGTGCTGCATCTTCCCAAGAGAACAGTTCTGCAGCTTTGTGTGTTTTCTTGCAGGAGGACATGTCTAGGGAACAATCTTTGCACAAAGCCTCTGCTTCCAACCCAGAAGGCTTGTTTTTCCCTTCCTCTTCCTCCTGCCCAAGAAGGTTAGGTGTTCTTGCAAAAATACTTAAGGACATGCAACTAAAACAACCCAAAATAGGTAAGATTAACTGGCTATATCACTGCATTTTTTAGCCTCTTTTTATTTCTCTCTTATGTCTTTGCTTCTGTAGGAACTTGGCTTTTCTGCAGCTTCTGCTGCTTTAATATATTGGTCAGTTTGCACTTCAGTTCAGCCTTCTCAAATGTCTGCTGTCTCTCCAGAATCCGCGTGTCCAGGAAAACGAAATGTGTGCAAATACACTGACAAAAACCAGACACATAGAATACACAAATGTACCATTATTTTGACTCCTTAGTTCAACTGGTGAAAAGTCTTCCAGAAATCTTGAACAACAACTGAAAATGGTCTTGGAAGCTCAGACGACCTATCATTCACGGATAACAACTACTTCTGCCCTAATCACTTGTGGTTTCTGCCCCAGTTTGAAAATTACTGTGCAGGCCAGCCCACTATTACTGCAGAGCTAATAGTAAACTGCTGATTCAATGGTGGGATTGCCAGACTTGGTAGCACTGAGCAAAAACAAGATATACTGTTTGCTCCAGCACTACGTATGTACAGCACTCCAGAATGGAAAACCAGGAATTAATAAAAAGTCGGATTCTGACTCAAAATGTTTCTGGTCTCCTTGCCTTCCTTGGGGGTTCTTAAGAGTCCTTCTTCCTGTCCTTATCTGCACTATTTAAGAGGAGCTACTTCTGTCTTAACAGGAGCTCTCAAATAAAAAGAAGGTGGAAACACAGCAAAACTTTTATATTGTTTTCTAGTGCAGTGATTGCTGTGAGTATGGGTAAATAGAATGGGTCATGCATGAATGCACAAATAATGCCAGCTGAAGGAGTTGAAACTTATTGTTCGGCACTTCCTCCTCATAGGATACCGTCAGGATTTTCTGGATAAGAGCTGGAAAGGGGCAGGGGGGAAGAAACCCACCGTGTTAAAGCAGCAACAAAACCCATCAAAGCTCAAACACTCTGGTCCTTTTGCAAGTTCATCCTTCCCTAAAATCAGAGCCAGTTCCCTTCTGTCGATGGAGGAGCCATAACTGCGTAGTTTTCCCTAAGAGCACTTGCACTCAGAAACAGGGAAGAAGCTCCTAAGCAGGAACACTCTGTGCCCCTCCCTCCCTGCTCCCAGGTGGGACAGCAGGTCCATGGCTACATCACCCCTCAGGTAAAACCTCCACACTTCCAGCAGTATAAATTGGCAGCTCAGACTCCCGTGGGATCCCAGCACTCTCTTCCATGCCACAACGGAGCTTTCGGAGCAGAGGACATGTGGGCACGAAGAATCACTTGGCTTTTAAATACTTATGAGCTTCTATCATTTCCTGTGGTGTAACAAAAGTTTGGGATGCTGTCAGTGCATCAGGAGAGGTGTGTTTAGAATGTGCAAGATGAGAGGGTTTTGGGCAGTGTGGGTAGGGATTAGGCACCCTGATGGTGGAGTAAGTGTACACGTGACATGCCTCAAGAAAGTAGCTCTGTTATTTGTTTTTCTGGATGAGATGAAGCCTGAGACCAACCTTTGCAGCAGAAATCAGTACTAACTTTAGAGTCAGAACAGAACATAGAAGGGGTTTTGGGGGGGTTTTGGTGGGGTTTTTGTTGGGTTTTTTTTTAATTGCTGAAAGATACCTTATTGAGATAGGCCTAATTAAATTATTTCCTTCCATAAGCATCACTGTTTCTAAGACCTGTTTTGAGTACAGACATGGGAGGTGGTTTGTGCTCCACATTTGTTACGAATATTTTAGGTTATGAAGAAATGAACATGTCTGTTAGTTCAGCAGTGATGGAGCTGTACAGTATCTCTGTTGTAGGCTGGATATAGTTGGAAGAGCATCTGTTCCAAAGAGGATAAATGTTCATTTTCCAAAATAACAAAACCGTCAAAATTATCTTAATTAACTTTGATGACAAGAAGAAGTTAGTTCAATCCTGGAAATGTTAAAGCCAGGAATGTTTGTCGAGGAGATTCAGAGCACAGGCAGCTACTGACCCAGTGAAGTCACCTGCATGAACTGATGAACGTTTCTTCACTGCACACAGTGTGGCTCTGGGGGATTCTTTTGCTTATGTTCTTGTGGGTTTGTTTTTTTAAAGACGAACATT
>VYZQ01010408.1:45551-69689 GCA_013400655.1 Mystacornis crossleyi
AACAAAACCGTCAAAATTATCTTAATTAACTTTGATGACAAGAAGAAGTTAGTTCAATCCTGGAAATGTTAAAGCCAGGAATGTTTGTCGAGGAGATTCAGAGCACAGGCAGCTACTGACCCAGTGAAGTCACCTGCATGAACTGATGAACGTTTCTTCACTGCACACAGTGTGGCTCTGGGGGATTCTTTTGCTTATGTTCTTGTGGGTTTGTTTTTTTAAAGACGAACATTTTACCATAATGCAAGCTGAGAAACCAGTATTTTTCTTGACTTGGCCTTTGTTTCAGAAAGTTCCTATCAGGAAAAAAAAAACAACAAAACAAACCCAAAACGTGACCCAAAAGATAATGATTGCAAGAACCATTAGTTTTCCCCCTCTGGACAGAGACCTGAAAAAAACTTGCTTGTAAAGGCAGAATTTCAGGGGAAACTCCAACTTAAAGAGTCATCGTTGACTCGCAAGCCAAACAACTGTAAATGATGAATTAAGAGCAGTTTAAGTCAAATCTGCACGCGGATTCTCCTGTTTTTGTCATGTGCTATCAGCTTTTCACATTTGCAGGTTTCCCTCACTGTTGTAAAAGAAATAACACAAAAATTTAAGGAAAGAATGAGCCTGACTGCACACAGTCAAAGTTCAAATGAGCAAGTTCAAATGTGCAGGTTCACTGGGCTGGAGAGAAGGAGCAGAGAGCAACACTATTTTCTTTTATCACCTCTGGTCATCCTGGGCATGCCAGCAGTAAATGGGTGGAAAAAATGTTGAAAACAAATGTTTTCCTAAATTGACGCTCTTCACAGCAATTCACCTTTGAGTGTTGTGTCTAGATGCATTGAGTTTCAACTGCCTCGTGGGGTCTGCAATTACCTTAAGGGAAAGTGCTGATTAAATATATTTTTCTGAAACAAACTTGATCCTTTGTGCACAGCCACTGTAGGAATCTTCTCATGTGGCCTGATCGAAAAAATCCAGTGGACCTCGAGTGGGATTCATTTAATTGACTTCAATAAGCTCTGGATCAGACTCATGGGGAATGAAGAATGACTTTCCCCTAATCTCTTAAATTCTTCTCCTCTCCCGTTCCAAAGCAATTACAAAACTGGTGAAATGGAAGGAATGGTTTCTCTTGGTCTCATGTTCTTCATCAGTCTCCAGGTTTATTTTAGGCTATAAATCGCCCTAATCATGGATGCTTTCTTGTTTTTGTCTTACAATGTTTAGCTGCAGAAGGCCATGTTTACTGCCTTTCTGCAGCTGCTGTTGTGCTGAGATTGTTTATCTGCATAGTGCCTGTCTGCTGTGGCTTCTTAGGTATTTCACAATCTAAGAAGCTCCAAACTCTTCAGTAGTTGATAAGAGAACTGAAGCATAGTGTTCTCAGAAACAAAATCTAACAGACTGAAAAAGCTGAGTTTTTTTTCTCCTTTTGCAAAAGCATCACTGAAAGCCAGCATAATAAAAGCCATTTTTTGTGGCTGTGCTCTCTTGTGGTGCTCCATGTCCCACTTCATTGCTGCCAGAGCACAGCTGTGTGTAGCCAGCATTTTGCTGAAGGGTTTGCATGAGGCTGGTAACAAGATACACGCAGTGGTTTTGTAGAGTTGACTCGTACATCCACAAACATTGTGCAGGGAACGCTGCATTCTGCAGCCAGAGTAGATTTAGCTGCAGATCACCACAACTGTCCAGCGTAGCAGTATAACCAAAGAAGTGTTGGGCTCTTGAGCCAGGCTTCCCCAGATGTGCTGCCACTGCTGTGTATAAAATCCTGGGACTTTACATGCTGTGCATTAGGGCATCCAACTGGAAGAAGATGGAATTTTGAGGCTTGGAGTGAAATTTAAATTCCCATGATTCTTCTTATCCTCACATATCCATCTTGCTTTTTGCAACCCAGCCAGCACCAGTTTAAAAACATTGGCAAGCACCGAGATGTTCGTGGTGATGAAGATAAACAGGCTGTTGCAAGCATGTCTGAAGACATGCAAAGTTGTCAGGACCAGGGCAATAAGGGCAGCCAAGGAGGAGTCTGGCACCAGGCACGCAGGATGTCACTCCTGCCCCTACCAGACAGCCTTGCTCCATGGAGTGTGGTCTGTCTGGACTGTCAGTGGTGACGGGCAGTGGGTGAGTTTTGTAGATCTGGGATTGCGAGTGGGTAAAATCCCTTGTGACCAAAGCCCTCTGCAGGGCTGAACTATCCACAGTTGGTACTTGCGAACGTCTTTGCATTTGGGAGCCCCCAGGTTGTTTGATTTGGATGATTCTGTTGCTGACTCTTGGAGCCTCTGGAATAACTCCATAAAGAAGGATCCACAAAGCCTGCCCAGCAGAAGGTTCACCTGTATTGAGCCATGAGGGGCTTGAAAAGCCCCTTGTGCCAGGGTTCCCACAGCCATGCTTGCAGCTCCTGGCCTTGCGGCCTCTGGCACTGCAGAGGAGAGACTCGTGTGTGTGCCTGTGGTCTCCGTGTCAGGCACGTCACCACCGAGCTCTGTTGTGACTGCAGGAGCTCTTCTGCACAACTTGTCATGAAAGGAAGGGCTGCAGCCTGACGGGACTGATGGGGGGAGGAGGCTGATAACCTTGAAGGCAGACTTGCCCTTATTCCAACCACTAAACAAACGCTGCCACGGCTGGGCTGTAGTCATCTGTGCTCCTGCTTTGAGGATTAGGACTGCTCATGGAAAAATGTGTGTTGTGCTTTGTTTGGAACTCATCCCGCATGTTAAGGTTGTGATGTATAGCCCCCATCCTCCCCTGAAGTGTGTGGCTGGAGTGGTGAACATGCAGAAATGCTTCATATGGGGGAGAGTTCAGGCTTTGTACCGAAAGAGGAGATTTCTAACAATAAACACATTTTGTGTGGGAGTGTGGTGAGTTGTTTGTTTGCTTGATTGTTCACGGGTTTTTAAAACAATTTTTGGTGAAAGATCTTAAGTATGTGTCCTCAGTGCACACTGGTCATTGAATGCTTGAGATAAGCTGTCTTACTGGTAGGACTTAGGAAAAGGGGCTCTCCCAGTGCTCAGAATTGTCTTTACCATCACTTCATGCAGAAATGAATGCTGATGGGTGCGGTGTGCCCCAGAAAAGGGTGCTTGCAGAAGCAGGGGCTTGCAGAGGATGACAAGAGTCTGGCATCTGCGGTGACTCTTAGAGCCTGACGCCCTGTCTGGGTCAAGCAGTCTGACTCTTCAACCTCTGCAGCAGCTGCATCTGCAAGGCCACTTCTCTGTCCCCTGTTTTCTCTTCAAGAACCCTTTCCTCCACTGCTCCGTCTCTTTATTTGCCTCCTGGGATGCCCTTGCGAGCATTTTGAGCATTTTGAACATGTCGTCATCTCTGGAGCTCTTCTTTTTCCGACGTAGATTGGACAAGTATTTGCTTAACGACAATAGCAGCCCTGTCCTTAGTTGCCATGAGTTGTCAGCTGTTGGGGGAAGGAGAAAATGAGCTATTGTAAGAATGATTCTTTAATGCCAACTGGAACAAAGAGCTTGGGTTGCTCCCCCTTCCCCCTTTGTTTTAGTTTTCTGGTTCTTCCCAGTCTTGGAGACAGCAAGACATTTTCAAAATGCTTTTGCCTTTAAAGAATGAGGGGCATCGGTCTACCTTGAGGAGAGGAGTTTAGTAAAATAGAGTGCAAATCAGACTAATGCCTGCATCTGTTCTTACAGAGCTTGTTGTGGCAAAGGGAAAACAATTTTGCCTGCGGAGGCATGGTGGTGTTTGTTTGCACACTGGTACTGGCTGTCCTCACTTCAGCAGGTATCTTTTCCAAAAGGCGTCGGACAAACAGAGCTTTTGCACTGGAGTGGAAGGACACCACTGGCTCTGAATGGTACTGCCTGTCATGAGTCACTTGGAGAGAACCGCACTGCTCTGCAGTTCTCTTCCCTAAATTAGATTTCCTTAAGGTTGCTCCTATTGTTTGGTTCTCTTACCTTTCCCAACAACTACAGTCAGCACGAATTGCACAACAGTTAAGTGACCCAACAGCCCAGAAAGAGGTATGCGAAACCCTACTCGTGCCTTGAATCATTTGTATTTTTGCAGTTCTGGCTGTTTTTTTCTGATCCTCAGCTGCTGATTTGCCGCTGCAGTTAGAGCTTGTCTCTCTGCTCAGTCACTGCAGTGCCGCAACCTTCATTTAGGTGGCCATGGAGCGTGGGGGGCAGAGGAAGTGTTAAAAGGAAGATGGTGTAAGCAGCCGGATCGTACTGGATCTGAGCAAGTGAAGTGGTCATTCTCATCATTAGGAGGAATCCAGAGAGCCTGTACTTTTTCCAGCCTGGCTTCTACTTGGAGCAAGTTAGAGACACCACCTTAACACAGAGGGTGGGGATGGTGTAGATGAATGCCCTTGTAGGCTGCCGCAACCAGGCTGCCTTAAGGATACAGCTGGTGAGGCAAGAGGAGCTCTGACACAGCAGAAACATTCCCACCTTCCGCTCTGTGTGCATCCTCTTCCACTGCCCAGCAGCTCTTCCCCGGCTGAACGGACTGAGGCTGAGGGTTTCACTGTTACACTGGTCCTGTGTGGCTCCCTAATCACCTGCAGCAGGGACGGATTTCTGTCTGTGGGCTGTGATGGGTTTTACTGGAGTAATATCCCAGTTCAGGGAGCAGGAAGGTTTGGGTTTCTGCGAGCACTTGGGTCACCGGGGGCTCTGTTTTGTCCTGCTGGCACTGCCATCAAAGTATCTGCTTTTGTGCATTTTGTGCCTGGCAAAAACCACACAGGTTTTTGGGGTGGGAACCCCAGCTTCACTGCAAGAAAACTGAACTCCCATCTCCTTCTGCACAACTGCTAGAAAGCTCATCAGTAGCAGCGACAAAATTTGAATTCACAAACAGCTTTTGTGTGTTTGAGGTATTTGTTTTGTTTCTTTGGGGTTGGTTTTTATCTAAAGTGCATGGTAAATTACAGCTACAGGTAAGTCCTAACACACGATACAGTGTAGGTCATACAGTCTGCTGATAGAATCCTGGCATGGGGTTATGCTGAGGACTTGTCAGAGACTCACCATAGTTTAGATTATATCCACTATAGGTTTAGGTCTGACTCCTAAAACTGTAGTTCGTACATGTCATCCTTTCCCTCCCTGAAGCCTCATTAAATGTATATTTTAGTAAATTGCTTTATGTTTCTGATACAGTTGACTGACCCCTAGTGCTTAATGGAATTTAACAGGAGTGCTGGAGCTGCAGTGGGATGATGGATATCATCAAAGTGTTAGGACAGCTTGCAAGATGCATCAAATGTGAATTCAAAATGTATGCACGTACGAGGGACAAGTGGACTCCAGCAATAAAAATAGTTCCCTAATTCATATGAGTTACACATATGAGTCACAAGAGCATTAATCAGTAAGTTTACTCCAGGAATTATTCTGAGGCTGAAGGGCAATCCAATCATCGGCAGAAGGATATTGGTGCTGCCAGAAACAAAGCTGCAAATGGCATAGGAATTTGAGAAAATGCATTCAGTGCTGTATTTGTAAGGGATTTACATATTTGTATAACTGCAGAGTGAATTAATTTTATTCCCACTGCTTACAGTACTAGGAAATCTGGGAAGATAATATTTTCCACTGATGGTGATAATAAATGTGATCTGTATTAAGTAGTTAAAAAGTATTTGAGCCAAAATTCCATAAAAATTGGCAAGTCATGTATGGGCAGTTTTTCCTGAAAACTGGCAAGAAAGTGAGCTCAAGGAGTGTTGATGGAAATCTGCATATTTATCTATGCTTCTAATGCTGTTGGGAAAAGCCAGGAGGTTTTATACTGGCTTATGCAAAAATATGTAAAATTATGAAACCCTACAGGAAACTGGAATTATTTCCCCACCACCTTTACGTTGCTCAATGCAGCTGCTGTGCCACCCACCTCGATATGGGGGCCAGGGGGCGCGGCCACTTAGTCACCCCTGGGTTCCTCTGTGCCAGGGCTGGGCCAGGCGGGCTCTGGTTGCCTCTGCTCTGCACTGCCAGCCCCTGGCACCTGGGAATACCTCCTCAAGGACTCTCTGGATGCTTTCGAGCCAGGAGGCAGAGACATTTATTCCAAACTCCAGTGGGGATTTTTGGTATGTCCAAAACAAGGTATTTTTCCCTCATTGTTTCAGGGGAAGCTTTCAAAACCTTATGTGTATTTATGTGGATATATAAACAAAAGTATGTCTTAATATATATATACTTGGAGCTATATGCATCTGTAAAACAAAGATATCTCTGACCATACATATTTAGAGATGAGACTGAAGCCAAATCTACCTTTTAAGCCCCGGATTGCCCCTGTCCCTTTGCAGTCAGCAGACAGGCAGCAGAGCCAGCTGCACAGATAAGAGCCAGTCCCCCTCTGGCAGGGTGATTAAACCCTCCTGATCTGAACTCCCACCGGCTCCAAGCACTTCTGCTCCAGATCTGAGCCTGGTGGCACGGGCCAGTTTGTAGCACCAGTGCAGATAGCTGAACCACTCCAGCAATCACAGCTGAGCACTGGAAAATGGAAGGGGTGAGTCACATGAGGGAGATGAAAGCCAGCACTAAGTGCTGTGATTATTCTATCAAAATGGGTGCTATAAACATGCAGTAAAAAAAAAAAAAAATCCCTAGCTAAACAATGCCATCAGGTGACATTAACTGGTGACACTTTCTAATCTGGGATTCTGAACTAGCTGGCTTTGTGTAAGCTTTGCTTTGCTTTGCTTTGCAGCAAATGGGAGCAGAGGGGTAGCGGCACTCAGCAGGCTGGGCCCACTGAGGTTCAGAGTCCAAAGGAGAGTGTTTTTGGGACCTTGATGGGCTCATTTCTGTGTTGCTTGGGATGGTAGTTTGAAACTAGTTAGTGCATTTCTGCACACACTGCACTCCCGTGGCTTGAGCCGTGCTCTGGCTGTAACAGGCAAAGCTACGCCTGGGCAAATTCGGGGGCCTGCCGCGGTTTGGGTCAGCAACCGTGGCTCGCACAGTTACAGCCACCACAAAGCCAAAAAGCCCAATTACTGCAGTGCTTTGATGGGTGGAGGAAACCCGCTCCTTTGCTGTGGTGGCTGCACTTGCAGCTGCTGTGTGGCTCTCCTGGCAGCTTCTGCAGCTGGAGCCCTCCTCTGCAGGAAAAGCCTCTGTCTGAAACCAGAGACACTGGCTGTTCCTTTCAAAGAGCTCCAGAAGAGGAGATCAGAGGTTTTTCTCACACCACTGACTCTCTTCATGAGACCAGGAGAGTTAAACCCTAAAAAGTCCTTTTAAAGTCAGGATGATGTAAGCTACCTGCGTCCCACCCTTCTTGGGTGTTCTTGGCTCCACTGTCCTTGACCCCAGTAATTTCAGTACTATTTGTTTTGAGTAATTTTGGTTTTGCTGCTGCATGTCCCTGTGAATAAGAAACAATGTTTCTATTGGCAGCAGTCAGTTCTCCATCCACCCATGTCTCCTCCTCAAGTACCATAAAAGTGCAGGACAGACTCTCAGTCTCTGACCTTTCCAGTGAGTGTGCGCTTTGTCACCCAAGTGGACTGAGAGCAACATTCCATCCTTTGAATGTTTTTGTGTCCATGCCAATGGCAGAAGGCACAAGGTTTGTGTCTAGGCTTTGAAGGTACCTCAGGATCTGGATTTGGAGATTTGGTTGATGCCACTTGTAAATTCAGCTCCAACTTCTGTAACTTGAGAGCTGACTGTGTGAAGTCACTGGGAGCTCTGCCATGCTTGTTTGGGCACGACAGCTTCACACTCATAATTTCCTGGGTTGGAGATTCAGTGTTTCTGTCCCAACCAACTTTAAGTAGGGAGAAGCGGATTATTAATAAGGTTAGCTCTCCAGGGCTTGGTGTTTTTTCTTTGCGTGTTGCCGTTTCTGGGAACTCCACGCTGCAAAGCTTTGGACCAAAGGTCTTCTCAGGTTTTAAAAAGCTAGAAGGGTTCCTGCAAGTCTGTGGGAGGCATCTTTCTGGCATCCTCATGTGCTTGGCTGCAGTCTTCAAGACTCCTGGGAAATGAGTGAGAATCCAGCTTTCTGCATGCAGTGTCAGAATGCCTGCTAGCTTTAAAGTTAAGAGGTTTTTAAATGGCTAAAATATTTTCTGTTTAAGAAGAATGAATCTCCCAAGAAGTATGTCTGCTGCAAATGAGAGGACTCCACTTCCCATAAGCTCCTCCAAAGTTTGATGGAAGTTCCCTTCTAGATCTGTAAGCACACCCTATCAAGTTCTGAGTTATAGAAAATAACTCAGAGTTCAGATTTCAAGACCATTTGTTCAGTATAATTTGTTTACGCTTCACTGAAATGTTGGATTGCTTAATCTGTTATATCTGCTGATGCCACTGGCTGCAAAAGGTAGAAGCTGTCACTTACTAGGAGTGTGAATAGACATGCTGGATGTACTTTGTGGGGTGCCTAGTTTATTTTTCTTTGGTACAGCTAAGCAGACGTGGTTTTCATCTTGTAATGTTCCTAGAACCAAAAGCAAGACCAGCCCTTGCATCCCCCTCACTCCTCCTTCATGGCCTAGAAAGTGAAGTGTAGTGCTGCCGTTCATAGGGGAGCACAGCTCTGTGCACTAAAGGGGACTAAATATCCTTCTGGGACTGGGTGTCTGCCCCATGGCATCTTCAATTCCAAGCTCTGGTTTCCTTTTCCTAGATGGAATACTCCCAGTCCATGCTAGAGTAGCTGTTTCTTGGTGCAGGACTGTAGCAAGGTAATTATCTTCCAATGTGAGATTCTTGCTTGGGCTGTGCCCTGAACACAGATGATTATTATTCCAGAACAGAAAAGTATGTATGAAGTTTATACCTACACAGTGTATATAAAAAGTACATACACCTGAACAGAAAAGTGCTGATGCTCTTTGCAAGTGAAGTGAAGTGAGGCTGAAGGGATTGCCTTGTTGTTGTATGCTTACCTGGGTCTTTTTTTCCTTCTTTTTTCTTCCCCTTCAGAAAGGCAGTAAGAGTCTGCATTAGAGAAAAGAACCCTCTGAACTTCTTGTCAGGGTCACATAGTGGTTACATGATAAAAAAGGAATGTATATCCTTGAGCAGACCGTGACTTGCTTGACCTGGTGAAATGTTAGGTCCTGTGATCCCATGAGAAGTAGACAAATTGTGGAGTTTGGACTTTTTCCTATGCATCCACATTATTTTGATCAGATGTTCCCTTCATGTGCTGTTGCTTCCATGTGATCCTGCACAAATCCTTAAATTTCTCCAGTTCTTCAGTCTTCTGCTTAGTGAAGTAGAGAAAATGTTCATTTATTCCTGCCTGACAGGGCTAACGTGTGGCTGGTTTGTACCGTGTGGTGTGAGGCCCTGATGAAAGCTATCGTGTAAACTCTGATAATGCAGCATGCCCACGCTGCAAAGCACGCAGGCTGGAGAGTTAGACATACTTTCTTCTCACTTGCAGAGAAGACAAGGCTTTCAACATGTTTTGTTTTCGAATTTTGATCTTTAACCTTGATACGTATGATGGTTGGAAAAGGGAGAGGGTTGGCAAGTGTCTTTCTGGTAGAGATTAACCAGACCAAGAGCAGTGGAGCAGCTGGGGGGGATCCCAGCTCTTTCCTGCACAACTCACCTAGCCCAAGAGTAAAGCCTGTGTCATGTCAACGCGAAAAGATCTGCCTCCACTTGGCAGCAAGTCTGTAACACTAAACTTGCTTTCTTGCTGCTCTTTCTCTCAGTACTGCTGGTATTTTCTTCACCTTCCTATGACAGCTCTCTTCTCCAGGCACAAGGCGGGTCACCACTGTGTTCTCTTAACAAACTGGAGATGAAGAAGTGATGCTAAAAGTTCATCCTTTTATAGCACTTAAGAATCTTTCTTTACCCTCTTGTGAGAGGGGGAGAAAATGATGTGGAGACGTTCTGGGGTTTTGTTTTGACCTCGATTTGCCAAGGTGTAGAAACTACATGAAGCAGCCCAGGGTTTTAGTTTCATTTGTTCTGTCCTCTGGTTTCGTCATTTTGGAAATGTAAACAATGCACAGAGTATCTTGTTGCAACATCTTCCATTAAGAGCAGCATAAAATCGCCCTGGCTACGTGAGTCTCTTAGATCCCTGCTGCCCGTAATATTCCTTCTGATGAAGTAATTCAAAAGTGTATGTCCAAATCGAGAGGTCCTTCATCTCTCCCGATGCCACAGTGGCATCGACCATAGAAAAGACTAAGCCTTGGCCGCCTTTCTGCAGTGGTCACCTGCACTCCTGCAGCTGGAATGTCAGCACAGTATTTTGAAAGCAGCTGATACCTTTGTAACAGTGGGGGAAGGGCTGCTCTGCTCCTTGGCTTGCCCCAGGATGGAGACAGGGTGCACAGGCAGGGTCCATCCCTCCCGGGCTGGCTCCTGGATGTGCAGAGGAATGTTCCCCAGGCACGTTGTGAATGATTCATGCCTACAACCCCCAAAGGCTCTTTTTTGGTGAGGTTTTGCATGTGTCTGAGCAATTTCCTGGGCAAAGCCCTTCAACCATAAATCTGGTACGTTTGCTTTACACCAACCGTGCCACAGTCATAAACAAGCGACAGTTCTCACAATTAATGCCAGCACATGACTGGCCTCCATCAGTCTAAAATAAGTAATTCCGTGGTCTTGTGAGGGCGACTATGAGGAAAGAGATTCCGAAATGCTAAGTACTTGAGGGGATTAGCAAAAAATGCAAACGTTTGTCTTTCAGGTTAATAGCCTGTGTGGATGCTGTCATTCTGCCCCTGGGAACCTGTGGGTTGGCATCAAGGCTGTCTCTGAGCGTGTTGAGAGAAGTTAAAGTATTATTAATACGGGCTACATTCCATGGATGTGCAGCATCGAGGTGCTGAGGACACCCTTGTTAAAATCTTGGCAGATCATCACAAGCATCTCCCGTGCTTTTGGCCTGAGGGAGGTGTTCCTTTATGAGCTGCATTAGTCAGGAAAAAGGGAGAAGGTTTCAAAACAAAAGCAAAGTTCAAACTCGGGAAAAAAAGGCCAAAACTTTTTAAGCTAGGATATTGTTCTGGGGCATGTAGTTGCAGGCATGTGCAGAGGCAGAGTGAGTGCTGAGGAAGGTGTAAGGTTTGCTGAGAAGGGAGTTCTCGAGCTGCCTGGTTGACAAGTACTGACTCCTCTGTCAAGGCCTGCACTCTGCCAGGAAGTTTTCCAGCTGAAGTGGACATGTTCCTACCACTGAGATAAAACAGTTTACTGAACTTCAATGAACTTGCGGAAAGTATCTGAAATTTTTTTTGCTCTAAAAACATTTCTACCATGCAAGTAAATGGAATGCATAGGACTCATGACTAATGGGAAGAAATTTCAGAGCAAAATGAGGGCGTCATACAGTCAAAAGTCACAAAAGTCTGTTCCTTAGCACCTGGCCTGCCCAGAAGGCTGCTCAGGGGCTATCTTCTTTCCTCTTTGGTTGCAGCTACATGAGGAACCTGCTGAGAAGTGTTCATGTGGCAGGTACCAGTTCTGCCTACTCTTCAGCGGGGAGCCTCAGGGGCTGGGTGAACACATCAGGAGCAGTGTCCTACGCAGTCTTACCCTACCAGTCCTCCTCCTGCCAGCACAGGTTAAACATTCATACAGGATGTTATTCCTCTGGAAAGGAAACAGGCAGAACAGCAATTTAAAAAACATTGTCCTGTTAAACTAAATATCTCTGTTGTGTATTTGTTTCGAGCAAGAATGATAGAGGCTGGTTTAAATGGGAGCGTGCTTTAAGTTCCTCTGTGCTTTGCAATAAGTGTTTTCAGCCCCAGTTCTCGTGTATGGAAATAGAAGTCCAAATAAAATGTAATTATAGCATGGAGTTAGCTTTTCTCCCCACTTCAAAGCTTGGAATTTGGTTGTTTTTACGGTTTGTAAAAACTCATGATGTCGTCAGGCTTGGTGAAGCAATGGCTACTTCTGTGTAGCTGAGGGCCTTTATTCCCCGTTCTTTTCTTCAGAGGAGGGAATTCCTGACTGCTGTCAGGACTGTAAAGGCTCAAGTGGTCCCTGGAGTGGCCACCAGTTCAGGCAGGTCTGAAGTTTGAATATTGCTGTCGGTTTTATGCCAAAACTTCCTGGTGGTGCCTGAGACAGCAGCTGAACCTGTGGCTCTGCTCTGGTGCTGGTGATGGCCCTGCTTCAAGCAGAGGCTGGGCTCAGTGACGCCCACTGGACCTGTGTTTTGTGGTAGCTCATGGAGGCGACTCTGAGGCTCAGTAAAATGCAAAGCCAAGCAGGCAGGGTGCAGAAACAGCATCAGGCCACGAAGGGGTGCGCTGAGGGGTGGCACTCGGGTTCACGTGCCTGTACAGATGCTGGGGTTTGTCTGCTTCCACCATGTTAAGCTGGAAGTTAAAAGATGTAATGCTCCGTCTCAAGAGATATCCAGCCTCCTTGAAATATTTATAGCAGTTAAAGTTTCTCTGTTCAGAACAAGCCAAAAGTATTAGTGTGCTTTGGATGAGTGTGTCCCTATTCATATTTCAAAAAGTGCCTACCTCAAAAATGACCTTCTGCAGGCTGCTAGGAAGTGCCAGAGAAGGGCCTTTATACATTGGTATAAATTACATATTATATGTATGTAACAGAAATACATATAAATACAACATTGCTGATGTTGTATCTGCCATCTGACTTTGAAAAAAATCAGCACAAAGAGAGGAGAAAATGTTTCCTATTTTAAATCTCTTTGATTACTCGCCTGTGAACAGTTTATGGATCCAGTTGGCCTGCTGTAAATCTGGGAGGGATTCTTTGGACAAAGTACCTAGTGTATTTTGTACTGTTTTAGCTGAAAACAAGTCATCTTTTTAATTATCCACTTTGAAAAGATGTCCACTGGCTAAATTCAGCAAAATTTTACATGCTTGTTGGGAGGTGTTGAGAGCAGCCTGAAAACAACACTATTTGCTCTGAAGAGAAAACTTTCATCAGGGTAAAGGGAAATTATTTGGGGTTGATATTGAACTGTTAGTTATTTCTGGAGAACAAATAAAGTGGGGAAAAATCAATTCTGCCCCACAGCCTTTATTGGTGAGTAGGGGATGGTCCTGCTCAGCTCACTGCACAGAAAAGAGTAACTACAGAACAAGGGCTCCCTTGTTCTCTCCGATGCATTTGCAGAGGAACTTGGTGGTTCACCACGTGAGGTCTGAAAATCTTGGTCATCACCCCCATTCTCTTCCCTGGGCCTCCAGGTGGATGTAATGCTGTGCTCCCCACCATTGTCCGGCACCCCACGAACATCCTGGGCCTGGGGGAAGGTGAGAGCTCCCCTGCATGGGAAGCAGTGCCACACTGGCAGCTTTCCAGCCTGCCAGAGCAGTTGGTGGCAGCACAAGGCTGTCCCCAGCAGCTGTGCTGGCTGCAAGCCACCACTTCGGCAGGGCAGGAAGCCACAGCTCAGCCAAGCCCGGCAGAAGGGAAGATTCAGCCCAGGGGAGGGAGGGTGACGGTGTGCTGGGGTGGCAGGAAGCGATGTGCCAGGAGCAGTTGTCCGACCAAGGCAGTCTCCCACAGGAAATCTAGGGCATGCTCAAAGTGGATTTGCTCAGCCTCTGCCAAAGGCAGGCCCAGGGACCCCACTGTGTCCCCTGGGGCCCTGCTGAGGCTGTGGAGCGGATATTCAGGGCTATGCTGGAGCAGAGCTAAGCCCAACAGCACACAGCTGTTTGACCATCGTAGAAAGTCTAACTACGGAGAGGAATTTTTCCTTGTTGATTTGTATGATTTTCTTTGGAGAGCGATGGTCCTTTGGGCTCTCTGCTTTTTCACTCATCTGTTTGAAAAGCCCCATTTTGGGACATCCCAATTCTTTCAGCCAAGAAAATCTGGATTCTGCTCCTGGCTTGCTCAGAAATGGTTGCTCAAGAGCAAAATGAAGAATTCCTGTCAGGAATTGGATGCACAACATCCAATGTGCTCCTGGGGTCAGAGGAATAGGTCTCAGGCTCGCGGAGAAATCCTCCTCATGGCAGTGCATTACATCAGTGCAGAAAGGGCCCATCCAGCTCTGCATTCCGATAGGAAACACAGCAGCCAGGTGATATGTCCAGCAACAGGCAAGCTTAATAAACTTCCTGCTCAGCTTGAGAACAGAATAAATAGTTCCATGATGTCTGCTGAACAAAGCCAAATTGCACACCTCTCTGTATTGCAGAGCTGCTTTGGTGAAGGGACTGTCAACATTTCCCATCTGGATGGATGATTTAGCTGCTTTCCTTCACATCAGGGCGTTTGACTTAGCCAGTGCTGCTACAAGACTCTGTTTTTACTGAATGTAATTTTCATCCACTGGCTATGTCATCCTTGGGCTTGAAAAAGTTTTAAGTAGTATTAGAGTAGAAGGATAATTAATATTTAAACACATAATTTTGCAAATCCCTGGAGAAGAAGAAGAAACTTAGAGGCCAACACACACGGAGTCTGGAGATGGCAAACATTCTCCCCTCCTTGCCTTTAGTTTTAAAAAGATCCTTGGGAATGAACTATTACTCATTAGTGTCTGCCCCCCAGCTTTCCGTTCCACACCGGATGCGCAGTGTTTGTATAGAAAGCAAACCTATTGCACTGTGTAATAAGATTTGAATGCAAACATTTAATTAACATTATCTGTTCAGAAGCACTGTCTAAAAAACAATTAACCTTTCTGTGCCAAAGCTGAACGAAACTTTGAAACTGGAGGCTGGGTTTTCTGTCCTGCTGACCAGTGCCATGGATTGATGTGCTGTTGATACAACCGCTTTCTCAGGTTTCATGTATGGAAGTCTGTGATGGAGCAGTAACTTCATTAATTTGGCCCATACCGATTCAGCTGAATGCTAATATTTTGACCTTATTCCCTAGGAAATATTCTTCCTGCTGCACAGACTTGGAAAGTGTGGCCGTCCCTGCATTGTGAGCCACATTTATGACAAGCTTTCAGAAAGATAATATTTCACACATAAATACATGAGTGTTGGTTGTTAACACCTTCTGTATTACCAGAAAAAGGTATGAGTCCTCATTGCTCTGTAGCTTTTGAGTGTTCCTTCATATTTTCCAGCACCCTGAGGTGTCCAGTTCTGCCTGCCCTGTAACCCAGGAGGGGCAAGGATGTGAGTCCTGAGTGCAGCTGACCTCACCTGGGCTTGACACGGTTGTGAACCTCGCACCCCAGCGGAGGGGATAAAGATGCAGAGGTACTTACAAAAAAACCCCTTAAATACAAAGGTGTTTAAGCAAACAGCTCCTTTAGTGGCTTTGTGGATCCAGCAGGCTCTGTTAAGTAGGAGTGTGGAGAAGCTGAGCGTTGGTTACGCATTCACTGACCCACACAGTCTAAGTGGTCACTGAGGTGGCATCTGCCTGGTTATCTCGAGGAGGAGGAAGAAACTGGGCTAGGAATTATGTTTTGTGAAAATACAATACAAATTCCTAACCCAGTTTTCAGCTGGGAGAATATGTTATTGTTGAATAATTGATACCACTTCATGGAAGCTTATTTTCTGTGCCTTCAGGGAAATTCAATTAAATGAACTTCTATTTTAGAACACTGCTCTTTCCTGTCACTGATGAAGCAATAACAGTTGCAGAACATGGGATTTTCTGGGAATGTTGGTTGTTTGCTCTCATTTATATTAATTTTTCGGCCTCTATTTGAATCTTATCTATAATACCCTCCGAGAGAGCCCACTAGAGACCTAACTGATTTCAC
Source organism: Mystacornis crossleyi (assembly GCA_013400655.1). Lineage (NCBI taxonomy): Eukaryota > Metazoa > Chordata > Aves > Passeriformes > Timaliidae > Mystacornis > Mystacornis crossleyi. Next base: position 61,236 of record VYZQ01010408.1, read on the forward strand.
TGGTGACTCCAGGCTGCTGTGTGCTTGCTGCCACAAGCCACGGAGAAAGGCATGTCCCACAGCTGCAGGAGGTAGTGCTAGAGGTGCTGTGGCCCCAGTGAATAGGGCCGCACATGACAGCAGCTGAGGTTTGTGGCCTACTGTACCCACAGGCTCTTGCTGACATCCAGAGGAGCCTGCTCCTCCACATAGTGAACTGCTTCTGTCACTAACCAGCCCAGAAACCAAAATGTTCACAAGTGGTGCAAGTCCATTGTCTAGTCTTTGCCTTTCCATGCTCATCACAGCTCAGCAAATGCAGAGATTTGAATCTCACATGACAAGAAGTGTCAGAATTGGGGATTAATTCTGTGTGAAATAATTTCGGTGATGGGATGCTCCCAGGACACTTGACTCTGCATTCTTCAGACACCTCAGATTCCCACAAACTCTGAGGAGAGGACTGTGTGGGCAAGGAATGCAGCATGAACTTGTAATCTTTTCAGATAGAGATCTCTTAGCACCTTAGTGGGATGGTCTCTAGAGTTGGCTGTGCCGAAAAGGTGACCCTTCTAGGACTGGGACCATTTATAGAATGCTGGGTTTTAGTGCAGGGCATATTTTTATAACTGACTCCTATAAAAGGCTAAATACCAGGTTAATTAGGCTTGACAGTGCTGACAGAGTCTTAATTAAATCACTGTGAACAATATCAGTCTTGCATAACTCTATTTCTATCAAAATCATCAGAAATTACGATATTTTCGTTGTTCCTTGTAAGAGGTGAAGGTCTGACAGCTTGTTCCTGTTTCCAGTATTGCTGGTTCACTAATTTGTCCATAATTCTGAGCTTTCTACTCCATTCCCATCTTTCTCTGGTTCTCTGTTCTGCTTGCTTAGCACTGACATTTTGGCTCATTCCCTACCATGCTGGATTGTGCCTTTCCTGCAACCCTTCTATCCCTCCATCCAACTACAAAGGTACAAATGTGCAGTCCATCAGCAAGGATGGATCTTGCAAAACACCACCTACCGAGAGCTTAGATCTGGTGAATCTGGTGTTCAGCACCTGTTTTGGGGGGGTTTTTTTTGAAGACTGAGTCCCCGGGCAGAACTCATTTAAGCGCGTTGGAAATCCAGCCTGAGCCAGCGCTGCTCCGGGATGCTGGCAATCCACATGACTCCTGAGTGCTGATTAATTGCTGGGTCTGTAAGAGTTAAAGGGAATGCAATGCCTGGTCTTGCTGACGGAGTCTCCTGCCTGTCTGCCTGGAAAAGGGGGGCCACCCCATGCCAGCCTTTGAGTCATGCCACAAGCACAAGCCGGGGCAAAGCCCTCTGCTTGCGGCACAAATCCTGGTAGCAGCCCCCTTCTTTCTCCTTTTCAGTACCTGTGCTTCCAGGCACACTGAAGCAGCTCTTAGCGGAGGTGAAGGCAGGAAAAGTTTTGGAACTTCAGCCTGCTGGGCTCCTAGCCAGGGGACAACAGCAGTGGATGCCTGTTGTCCCCTCCTGTCACCAGAAGCTGGGGAGCCTCCACTTTCTCAGCGGCGAGCAGGCAGCACAAGTCTGGGTTTGTCTGGCCTTACGCTACCCGTGGGTCACCTAAGGAACAGGAAATTCCCAGCTGCTCCCCAAGACAGCCTGAATCTGGAAATGGTGCAAGGGGAACTTAACCTGGACGTGATAGCTGGGATCTGTCCTGAAATCTCCTCTTCAACTTGAAAAACAGTTTGCTGTCTCTGTCTAAATGTTTTTGTCTATCTCTGCTTAAAAGCTTTAAATAATGTCACAAAACCACTCACACATCCCACACTGCAAAACAGATAAACAGTGAGAGGAGCTGAGTGTGTTTAACAAGCTGGAACACAACCAAAAAAGACTTAAAGCCTGTGATCAACTTGGTAGCATGCAGGAGCCACCAGAGGGTGATCACAAGGGTTGACTCAAGTTTTGCTTCCTCTTCTGCTTTCTTATTCCATTGTGCATCCTTGATCTCCAAGTTAATCATTCTCTGATGACTTAGGCTTGATCAAGCCTTCAGCTCTTGTTGTTGCCATTTTAGGGAACATGTGGATCAAGTTCTAAGGATCTTGAAAGAGCCACCATGTGCTGAAATCCCATTTCTTAGGCTGCAGTTCTTCTTGTCTGTTCTCCATAACTGCCCTCTTGCCCTCTTGCTTTGTGTTCGTACTCAGCCCTTGTGATCCAGAATGCAAATAAAGAGGTTTTGTGGGAGACTACCAGAAGATTCTAATCTTCTTCTCTTATCTCTCATTCCAGACGTATCCTGAAATGACTCGTTCTTTCTTCTCTTTTTATTTCACAATATAAGCATTTTGCAGAGGAGGTGACATCTTTCAGTGCTTTAGCATTTCATCTCCCTATGTCTTCACATTTTTTTCCACTTTCTCATCTGCATGTTACCAACTTAATTATGCTGCACAATGACTTTAAAAAGGCAAACTCTAACAAAGGCTAACGAGGATGTTTCTTGCCAGCTGGTCATTGTTTTGCCTTGGGCCCATAACTTTGCTTGCTGCTCTCTGCTGGGCGCTGAAGCTGTTCTTGTGTTTAAAGATAATTGCTCCGAGCAAGATTATATCATATTTTCTGTCTATGCTTTCAGGAGGGTTTAATGCTGTATAATCTGCCCATTATAACCACATCTCCAGACAATAGCAGGCTGCAGAATACAGTGTGATAAAGTGTTAGCAAATCTTGTTCGTGTTCATTCCCTGTCATTATATTTAGGTTCTAATGGTTTAAGAGCACACAGAAGTTTTTAGAACGGGGCTCAAATTAATGGCTGCGGTTGTACCCGGTTTTCTTCGCCCACAGCCTGAGAAGACATGGACTCTGAAAGAGGTGCATGATATTTTACTGAATCTGTCTGTCGAAGCAGCATAAGCTTAAGTAAGATCTTGCTATCTAATAATGCATATTGACTAATCATGTTGATGTGACTGAACCAACCTTCAGTAAAGGCATTGGTGAATAACTGCAGCAGCTACCATCTTCTCCAGGGAATTCCAGGGAATTTTCTGAAGCTCAGCATGTCTTGTCCTTTTATGACTCATCTTCCACAAGCTGTAGTACCATGATGCTCATTTCTTCTGTAGCAGAGCGCTTTCTGGTGATTTACTTTTCTTCTCTGAGCATAGCTGGTAGCTGAAGGAGTCAAATTCCATTCAAGACTGAGCAGAAGTGACTTTGCCTCAGTTTCCTGTCTTGTTAAAGATATAACCAATGTTTAAAGACTTGGGAAGTTGTATTTCTTGAGAGACCGGTTCCTTTAAATTCCTGCCCATATATTTAATTTCTGAGTGTCAAGTGTCAGTTAAGTCCTGAAAACATGGTGAAGACACATCATTTCCACGTGGGTCAGAACCACCTTTTGCAAGACTAGAAAGGATCTGATCTTGTCTCAAACTGTACTCCTGGTTCCTAGAAATACTCTTGCTAGGAGATAAGGAATATGATGTAACCATGGATGTCCACTGGGTATTCTGGATTGAATGAAATCCTCCTTGTCTACCGTGAGAGTGGTCATAGAATAAAAATTCCAGATGGGCTAATCATAACACAAACATTTACTGAGGCTTCAAGCTGGGACGTCTGGGAGAACAACTATGGAGCAAAGTGCTAAAATGAAAAGGTACATTCATCCTGACTGGGACAGCTTTTACCCCGGAGTGGCCAGGGGAAGTGCTGTCTTCATTTGGCCAACAATAATTAATGGCAGGAATTCCCAGCCGGTCCGCTCTTGGACTTGAAGGTGAGCTCATGACGGTACTTACTGGGGGTGAGGAGGGGTCTCTTGGGCAGCCTTGTCCCTGGAGAAGGGCACTGTGGAAATCTGTGGTGCTTGGGTGAGGCTTTCTAATGATATTCCCTGTTTGTCTTCATTAATGTTTAAATTTATTGTGTGAAGAGTAGAGCCGCCCTTGAGTTTGCTTTATGTGCCATCTACAGGTACGGGGATGAGAGAGGCTTCTCCTCCTCTGCAATCATCCTCATGCTTTGTGTTTAATGTAAACAGTGTGTTTAGAAATGTATTGTCTGTGGCAGACCTGACATCACAACCAAATTCTTTAAAATAAAATGTTTAGGGAGAATCATGTGTCAGCTGCCTAGCACTGAAATGTATGGAATGGAATTAAGCAAACCTTTTCTTAATTAAAAAAATGAAAATGGATTCTGAACTTTATCTAAGGGTCACTTTGGGATGATTTTTAGTCAGAAAAAATCTTGGCTTTGTGGCAGGACAGCTGTGAGGGAGTGTTCTATTCATTAGAACACAATTTGTCCAAGAAAATACGTTCCAAGTCCTAATCAATTTAGATGAAAACTTGCTGGACAGGGTTCAAGCAGGCCAGTTATGGAGTCTTATAAAGCCAAACCCACATGTCTCAGTGGGCAAGAGGCAAGATAATCTTAGCTTACAATGGAATGTTTGAATTTATACAGCTAACACACTGACATAGGCACAAGGGTTGGTTCTTTTGTGTTGAGTTTTTTTAACCAGGAACATGTGAAGAATTGGAATTTTTAAAGAGAGGGAATATCCCTTTAAGATATAATCACTCATGGTGAATGGACTGTGGCCAGATCCATCCTTGCTTTAGCATCTATAGAAAGATTTTTGGAAAAGCCCAGCTTCCAAAGCACTAGAAACGGAGGTGTGCCTCCAAACAAAGGTCCTTGGCATCACAGGTTCTTGCAAAATTTTATAATTCCCAGCTGTATGAGGATATATTTTTTTAATGAGCTGCTTCAGCAGTGGAAATGGAGCAGTTTGGAGGAGCTGTTGCACAGTGAGCCCCTGGGAAGGTGACACCATGCACAGCATTGTTCCGCCGTTGAATGTAGGCTCTTTATGATGACACATCGCTACCGAGCACAGAAAACCACAGCTCAACACCCCCCCTGCCCTCTGGGGTTAATGGTAACTATTTTAGGGCTTGCTTTTCTGTCATTCAGTTAGTTTCTCCATTATTGCAGCTGGTAGCTTTAAAACAATGCATTTGCAGATCCATGCAAATTCCCATAGGGATGAGATGTATATCCTGAGCAGTCTTAAGGCTGGGGAATATTTCATTTCTTAATCTGAAATGGTTTTCTGACTTGCAGAGTCTTAGCTAAGGTTAATCTCCATCTCAAACATGAATCAAGAGTGCCTTTCACAGTAACTTTCAATGCCTGGTAGAAAGCCACAGCAACAAGTTGGTCTCTGGAGGGCCAGCTCACATTCACCTCTTCACAACTGGATCCTCTACTCTCCTGCATCCGTCGCTGGGAAGTGACAAACGCACCATTTCTCTTCTCTCATGACTCTCTTCTGGCACTGGAAATCCTTCACTGACCTCTGGGGAGAAAAAATTCTTTCTAGCTGTAAATAGCCCTGTCTACACCACAGGGCAGCCCCTCAGTCCCAAACTTGTTACTCCCCAGCCTTCTCCTATCCAGGGACTGAGACCTGAGCCAGAAGCAGTGTTTTCTCATCATGACTCCTGCAATTTCAGGGGGCAGTGAAACACCCCTTCTGCCAGTCCTCCTCCTTTGTCCAACACCACCGCCCTGCACCTGCACCCCGCCTCTTGACTTGGAGAGGGATTTACCGGCACGGCTGGGGCTGGATGTGAAGGAGAAGGAGCATACAGTATTGTTAAGCAACTTGTGGTTAAAGTCACAAACTCTGGAGACTTCTTGACTACTGTAAACGCCAGCGGTTCGTTGTCCCACAGCCTCTTCCTTCCTTCACGCCCCACTCTGCCAAGTTAGCCACCTGAGACCCTGCTTATTGCTCTTGTTTTCCCTGGCTCTTCTCACTTGTTTACTTAAAAATCTCTTTCCCTCCCCTTCCCTTCATTTGAATTTCTTGCAGGAGGGTCTTGTGAGGACACCTACTTTAATCAGAATTTCCTGTGAATTAATAGGCAGCTTTTTTTGAGTTTTACATGTTTTGAAATAAAAATGTGATCATTTCTTCATTGCCCCTTCCCCGAAATTTGCTTTCAACACACCTTTTTCTTATGGAAAGTCATGATTTTAAAAGCCCAGCTTAAAAGGCAGTCTCTGTCCCGTGGAGAAGGAGGAGGAGGGGTACTTTGGATGCAGCAGGACAGCCTGTCACCCAAGGGAAAACAGCCGACATGCTGCTGAGGCTGGCTGCATATTTTCGTTTCAAAAAGTGCTCCAGACTAAAACCACCTGTGAGTGAGTCTGGCTGACTGATTTAGAAGGGCCTAGTGCAGCGTGTCCTGTCAAAAGCCACACTTATTTTCCACACAAAGGCAAATGAATCAGGTTTTATGTGGCAGGGCAACAGCTCGCTGGGACAGGCTCATTAAAACTTTGTAAAACAAACTGTAAGCGAGAGGTGCAACATTTCCTTATCCAAACCCAGAGAATAGACAGGCGTCCTATGGAAAAGTGAGTCATATTCTCTGTGGTACATTCTGTTCATTCTGTTATAATAAACATGAGTGTTTGTTTGCTGAGTCCATCAGCATCCAGATCTAAACTTGATTAGGAGGACAGGCTCCTCGGCCGCTGCCGGGCTCGCGTGTGCACTGCTGTTTGGTCGCTTTGTTGTATAACAGCGCCGGTCATGACAGGCTGCCATTCCAAAAGGAAATAACAGCACTTCCCTCATTGCTTCCAAATCCATCCCAAATTTCTATTAAAGACATCAAAGCAATTACTCTGATACTTTCCGTGCTTTCTAAATGACTCATCTTTTAAAGAAACTGATGGAAAATAAGGCGCAACCAGGGTCCCTTCATTCCAGGGTTTGAGACTCTTAAGAATCTCATGGAAACAAGTCAAAATAAGAAGCCACAAACCCACCGTCTCATAGAACCCTTCTCCATGTTTTCTATGTTTCTGAGCTACCAGTTGGAGTTGGTTTTACAAGCTACACTGCCAGAAGATAAAGCAGGTTGTTAGTCCAGCTCTGTGACTGCAGAAGGTGAATTAGCTGGCCAAATGTGTTTAGTGCTACCGCTGTTGGAAGAGGACTTTTAAATAGGGAGATGCTTGGCTGCATCTAGAACTAGTAATGAAATAAGGGATGGTCTGCTGGAAACAAGGGCACTTCTGGGAAAGGAAGTTTCTATGCAGCAGGAGTAGCATTTTGGAAATCTGACTCTTGCCCAGTTATGAGAATGGGAAAGGTCTCCAAAATTTTAAATGCTTGCTGCATTTCTAAGAACTGTAGATGGGGCAGGAAGGATTGCTTTTGACTTCAGTGGGAAGAGAGCTGGAGATAGCTATGGGTTAGAAATTTGTTGGGCTATAGCTTGAAGCGTTTCAGCAATTTCCATAGCATCACTTGCTAACTACAGTTACTTGTCTAGTGCAGCGCTCCAGGAAGTGAGGGTACTGTCCTGCAGAATCTGACAGGAAGGGCTGAGGACAGTGAGTATCCCTGCCTGGCTCTGACAGGTAGGTGTTCCCAGCTTCCCGAGTGCATGGTGATACCCCTAATTTTGCTGACGTTCTTCTTCCAGCTTTATCCACATGTGGAAGGAGCAGTGGCACTGCCTTTGCAGACTCGTGCAAGGACCACACACCGACAAGCTCTGGGGTACCAAACAGGGTAAGACTGCAGGTAAAATGGCTCCTTCACTCCTCAAACTGAACCTACTGTGGGGCACTCATGTAGGAAATAAAGACTCCTTTGCCTTTTTGCTCTGGCAAATATCTGGTGATACTTTTGGGGTGTTTTCTGCCCCAATAACAATTTTTTTTTTAATTTCTCCTCAAGTTATTCAGTCACTGAAGTCCATTTGTCCTTTTCAGTCCTGTATTACAGGCATTTTTAGCAGCTGAGGAAAACCCTGTATTGTCCCTTGCCAAAGTCTCCTCATGCCATTCTGTTTTGAGGTGGAGCTTCAGAGCCATGTAAAGCATGCACAAGCCAGTTCCAGGAGCCAGTCCAACTCCAGGTTCCCAGAAAGAACCCAGAAAGGTCTCCCATCCTGCAGGGAAGCAGCAGCCAAACGCTCTCCTCGCCCACTGCAGTGTCCCAGCTTCCCTCTGTGAGTCATGCGTCACAGGAGGCCTTCTCTTGACCATGAGTGGGATGTTTAATAAACCTGAGGTTTTTAATCTTTAGATGTTCACAGCTGTTCACAGAAACATAAAATACACAGTCCAGCATGAGCAGCTACATGCTGGGAGTAAAAATGCATAGCATTGTACTTGAGCAGGGTCAGGATCTCTCAGAGGTTCTCTGGCAGGAATGAATGGTTGGCATCGTATTTTTCTAGGTAAAAAACAAGAGGTTTATCCAGTAATAGAGCCTGTTGAATCTAGAGCAGCCTGACTTCTTCTAACACCCCCTGCATGCCCATGCCTGTGTTGTGGGTGGAAACACTGCATTTTAGAAGTGAGGAATGACTTAGAGGTCTTTGCAACCTGAACTGTTCTCTGATTCTAAGATCACTGAATTTAATTGACTTGATTTCT